>JAOPJJ010000001.1:13717517-13738366 GCA_027122795.1 Enchelyopus cimbrius
GTGTGTGTGTGTGTGTGTGTGTGTGTGTGTGTGTGTGTGTGTGTGTGTGTGTGTGTGTGTGTGTGTGTGTGTGTTTTTTTGTGTGTGTGTGTGTGTGTGTGTGTGTGTGTGTGTGTGTGTGTGTGTGTGTGTGTGTGTGTGTGTGCCCTTATGAAGCCATTATTAAAGGAAGGACAGTCAGTTTTGGTCCTCTATGTTGGGGGTAGAATAAAGCGGGTGCGGCCCCCAGAGCTGCCGTGGTCATTGTTTCATCTAAACCCATCCTCCGTGGGAGCACAAGCCACTCACATCCATCGTCTCTCCCATTTGCTCCGTGTCCCTCCCCTACATGCATCTCCTCCTCACTTTTCCTCCATTCCTTCAGGATCACGGTGTGTTTCGCCCTCCTAATGTAACTATTTAATCTTATGCACAATCAAGTGTGGCACCCTCCCATGTTCCCCCATGGAGCCGCCTTTCTTCTTTCGAAACAAAAACCCCTTTCCCATTCAGAGCCTCTCGCTCTTGCTGAAACGTCGCTCTCCTTCCATTCCGGCTCCGCAGGTTTTTCGAGGACCTGGAGCGCCGTCACCATGACAACCCTGTGATCCGGGACATCAGCGACATCATGCAGAACCACTCCAGCCACCACTTTGAGCCCTACATCGTGTACTGCTCCAACGAGACCTTCCAGCAAAGGACCCTGCAGGCACTGCTGTGAGTCCGGTTCACCAGCACCGTTTCACATGCAACAGGAGCCCGGTGACCCCAAGGTGTACCCCCTCCACATAATGGAGTGCGCTCTGGACGCACGGCGGCAAAGGGCGTCCACACTGTGCTATCCATCAACTGCCTTCTGGTCTTCCCCTCTTCATTGTAATTGCCGATTACTGGCTATTGTTGTTAACTGGCTATTCTTGTTTTTCCATTCTGTGTGTGTGTGTGTGCATGCCTCTGTCCATCAGCACCAACAACACGCCGTTCAAGGACAGCCTGAAGCAAATCGAGGGCAGCGCTGACTGTGGGGGTCTGCCCATGATCTCCTTCCTCATCCTGCCCATGCAGAGGGTCACCAGGCTGCCCTTGCTCCTGGATGTGAGCATACACACCCTCACCCCTCAACCACCCTTCACCGAGCCCTTCTAGTGAATTCCCTCCCACCCCCCATCCCCAGCCCCCCATCTCACCCTGCTGATCGGGCTCCTTACTCACACTTCCCCTCTTTTGGAGAAGTGAAGATGTTCCGTCTGCTCAGCTGCTTTTATGAGATGCCTAGAAGCATTTTAAAACCCACAGATACAATTAATTACCAGCCTACGGTTGACACTGTATCTTTCCCAAACCTGAGTACCATCAGTCCTGATTGCTGGTGATACAGATGGGATGGGATGGTGAACATCATCGTCCTGTTTTTTCCCCTCCTGCAGACCATCTGCCAGAAGACCCCAGACAAGACGGCAGAGTACTTTGCGGCTGTCTGGGCTCTGCACGCCATCAGCAAGGTGCGGATATCCCACCGTACACACAAACGAACCCGACACCCCACACTCTCAGCCTCCATGCTCACAAACACCAAGTACCTCACAAACCCATGGCTGCTGACATCCTTAGCATGGGTGTTTCCAGTGGGACTCAAACCCCTGAGCCTTGCCTTGCCTTGCCGATGCTTTGCTCTACGGGCTGACCCACGCAGAACCACGTGTCTGTAGTATTAAATGAGGACGGCTGTGGTTGCTCCCGGCTGCAGTTGGTGTCGAGCTGCAACGACGGAGCACAGCGCATGGAGAGGACGGAGCAGATGTACACCATTCAGAAGCAGATGGACTTTGGGAAGATCAAGGTGAGGGGACGGCCCGGGGAGCTCCTAAAGACATGACCTATGATGAGAGTAGATGTGTCCATCGAGTCTCTTCGTATGGGTTAGCATAAACACAAACTAGCAATTTGCACGTGTTCAGCATTCACCCGACCTCAACGCGTTGAGAGCTAGCGGCTGACGCTAATGCTAGCACTCTGTGTGTGCAGCCGTTCCCGTTGGTGTCGGCATCGCGCTGGCTGAGGAAGCGCGGGGAACTGGCCGTCTGCACGGAGGAGTTGAGCATCTGGAGGGCGTTCAGCCACCGCTCCTACTACCTGTTCCTCTTCAACGACGTGCTCATCGTCACCAAGAAGAAGAGGTCGGCCATCTTATTGTTAATAATAATACATTTCATTTGTAGAGCAAAAAATCTCAAAGTGCTACGGAGTTTATGACGGGGGGGGGGGGGAGTTTTTTTTTTTAAACATATAATGGTAAAAGAGAAATTAGCAAAAGGCTTTTTTTAAAAGATAGGTCTTTAGGTTTTGTTTAAAAACAGCTGTAGTCTGTGGGGCCTTCAGGTGGTCAGGGAGGGCGTTCTTGTTCTTGGGGCAGCAGCGGAGAAAGCCAATCGCCCATGGTGCGGAGCTTGGTCTTTGGTGGTCTGAGGTTTTGTGCTGATGTGGAGCGAACGGTGCGTGAGGTGGTCTGAGGGGTGAGGAGCTCCTGGAGGTAAATCCCTCCTCACCCCGTGCCCGCTTTAACAGCCTGTCAACCTTCTCACTGAGACCTGAACGTTCTCTGTGCTGAAGACCACTATGATGAGTATGAGTCAGAGAGATGGAGGTCCTCTATCTAACCCTACCAATCACACTCATCCACTTCTCTCACTACAGCCTTGTTGTTTCTACACTGTGGTCAGAATAATTGGTGATGACGACTGGTCCATTGTCTCTTTCAATCAAGTCAAGTCAATGGAGAACACGAGTAGGAGGTCAAGAGAAAGTAGTAGTAGTAGTAGTAGAATGTAGGGCAGAAGTCAGCGTATGATATACACAAGCAACTAGCTATGTGGATTGTATGGTTAAACACTATGGCCCTGTCAACAAACATCCGTCTATTGTGAGGGCAGAATGCTTCAATTTGATTGTGGGTGGCAATTGCTCAGTTTGGGCAGATCATCTGGCAACTGAAGGTTGCTGGATTGATACCCAGCTCCTCCTAGGCTGGTGTTGAGGTGCCCCTGAGCAAGACATTAAATCCTGACTGCTCCAGGTTGGCACCACTGTCAGTGTGTGAAAGGGGGAAGGCATGGACGAAGTAATGGGTGCATGAGGTACTTACTTGCCCCTGAGGACAGAAATCGTAGCCGGGTAGAGGGAGCGGTCGGACAGAATGCCTGGCATTCTTCCAACTCCCCTGCAACAGGTTCTCTCTGCCCTGGGGGGGGGACACGTCCACCCAGAGTCAGCCTGATGTGATGTGAGCTGAGGGACACAGGGTAGCCTGATGTTGATGCCAAGTTTCTCCAAGCCTGAGAGATGAGCCATATATGCAAAGGTCTGCTCTGAATGCCCCTACACTGTGGCTTCCTGTGTCGAGAAGGACACCCATTATCGAGCCAATCTGTTGACGTGACGTTGACATTTATAATAGCATGTCTACCTGTTGCTTTTCGGGACGGGATTATTAAGGATGTATTCTGGATTTGTCGTCCAGGGTATTTCCCAATTCTTGTGGCCACTGTTTAGTTTCACCAGTGGAAATTTTCAAAAGAAAAAGAGATGTGTGCATGTGATGTTTCAGCGAGGAGAGCTTTGTGGTCACGGACTATGCCACTCTGGATCACGTGGAGGTGGAGGTGGGAGAGGACTCGGAGGGCCGGTCCACTCTGGGCCGGAGCGGTTCCGGCCACCAGGTGGCGTTCAGGCTGCTGCTGAGCCGGAACAGTGACGGCAAAGCTGAGCAGATCACGTTAGCATCTGAGTCCAGGTACTGACCTGCTGCCTCGTATTCTTTGGGGTTCATTTTCAATGACATACCGTGACGTTAGATGTGGAAATATGTTGAAATTAAATATGTGGCTAACATTTTGTTGTAGCTGCAATACATCCACTGAATTATTTATGATGCGCTTTTCTTGGTGCACTGAACTAGTATTTGCTGTTGGGTGGGTCGTTGAATAAAGGTGGGGTAGAATTGGCCAAAGGCAATGTGTTAATGTAGTTGCAGATAACCTGTCTAATGATTTACACTTATTGAAAAATCACGCCCAGAATCCATTGTATTCTTGATTTACCCCTTTGACTGTAGCGCCATCTACTTGCCAAAACCTCCTCCAACGGTTTTAAGTCGTTCAAATGAAATGTGTCCTTTGCTTTAATGGTGACTTGTATTTGTACTTCTGAGCTAACCGTTTTCCGTGATCCCCATGGTGAAGGCCGGACCGGGCCCGGTGGGTCAGTGCGCTCAGAGCGCATAAAGAAGAAGGCGTGGTCACGAGTAATGCGGGTAAGCCCCCATGTCTGGAGCCTAACGTGTTATGCATGGAAAATAAACACTATGATACTTTACACAAGTTAATATTCCTTATGGAAACTGTCACATCATGCAGCCTAATCTTTTTGGGGATAATATTAAGTTAAACAATAAAACAAAGTAGCCTCTGGTGTCCTGGGAACCCTATCTAATAAATACAAGATGATCTATTTTAAACCTCTCATTTCACCCTTTAACCCTGCGACTGTTACTCTTTTGGTTCTACAGTATAAGAAAAAATGTTCCTAACTGGTTGCGTGTCCTTCCAGGTCTTCCGCAGTATGAGACCACAAAAGCCTACATGCCCAAGGAACCGGACGAGTTAGGCCTGCGGCCCGCTGAGGTGGTCATCCTCCTGGGAAAGGAGCAAGGTGAGGGCTTATATAATGCACTGCCATTCAACCCTAACCAGTGGAAGTTGACCATATAAGGAATCATTGTGTAGAATTGAACATATGACTGGAATTAAATGTAGTTACACAACTGTAATTGTATAATTAGTTGCTAACTAATATTTGCCTATGTCAATGCTATCTACTGCAAAACATCAAAACACCTCGACTCACTTACTGTATTGAGTTCCTTATTCAGTCTGACTATAATTAATGTAAGCGCATCTTATCTAATCTCCAGACTGGTACCATGGGGAGCGGATGCGTGATGGTGAGAGAGGCTGGTTTCCTGCCAACTGTGCCAAAGAAATCACCAACCTGACCGCCATGGAACACAACGTCCAGCGGATGAAGCGCTTACGCAAGGAAACCAACGTTTAGTGTCCTTCAGCCTTGAGTGTTGGGATCTCTATGGAAACGTCCTGGTGAGATGTTTAGAGTAGTCTGGCAATATCCTTGTTAGCATTGTGTGAATGTATTAGTCATTATATAGGAATTGTTTGTAGAGCAATGTTTGCCACCACAAACAGTTAAACTTTATAAAGAACATTTTTGTGAGTTTTACACTACTTTACTTGATGACTACAAAGTGCAGGAGTTGATCCAACATGGTAGCAAAATATTTGTACATAAGTTGAGAATAATAAAGATGTGTTAACTAAATAAAGCAAAAACAAGAGTAGTTGTTTGACTTTTATTTGAGCTTGCATTTTGTTAAAATGTTTGATTACATAAAAAGTTATTTAAAAATGTCAAACTGACCAGATATCAAATTACAATATTTTTTCATCTTAAAAACCTTTTGGTGTAAAAACTTAGGACCGATTTAGAAAAACATCTGCTTGTTTCCCCAAAACTTTTTTTTTAACTGTCACGTAAAAATAATGGAAAAAGAAAACAGAAGTCTGCATAGATTCTGCAGGCAAATCGGTGGTAAATCTGGTCGAATGCATGGTGCAAGCTTGTGACGGTCGTCAAGTCAAATCTGTTTCTTATTGCTCAGATCTTTGATGTTTCTTTTCTTGCTGACAAAAAAACTAGAAGAGAAGAGGAACAAAAGTCAGTAGGCTCAGTGAGACGTTAAACTAAGCGTCTGCACACAGCTGCAGTCCATTAAATGGCAATACAATAGCCAAGAGGGCCCAATACAGATTTAAATTCACAGCACCACCCTACAGCCAAATATATTGTATCCCACGGGTTTGTACACAGTTTATCGTCCTTTTGAAAAGGTGCTTTGTCTGGTTATGTTCGAACCCAACCACAAATCCAAATAGTGTTGCTACAACAGCACCACAGCGGACACTCACCCGGACGATGGTAAAAAGATGGAGGGTGCCGGTGGGCGGGCGTTACTACTCAGCCCCGCCCTGCTGGGGCTCGGGAGCGGACGTCTTCTCAGGGGCCGGCTCTCTTGCGGGCTTGGCCTCCTTGCCCTCCTGGCCTTCCTGGCCTGGCTTTGCCCCGGCCTGGGGGCGTCTGCGGCGGTAGTTGAAGTTGCGGCGGTAGCGTCGCTGGCGCGGCTCCCCTGGGCCGCCCTCGCCTCCCTGGTTCTCCTTGTCCTCCTCACCGTCCCGCACCGGTCTGGGACGGGGCGGACCTCTGGGCGAGGGATGACTGTGGGGCGGAGGAGTCGTTAATGACTGTACAGGCAGCAGGACAAAGCGAGGTGGAGCTAATGAGCGCTGACGGGATTTGTAGCGGTTAAATCCCTGCCTATCAGAGTGTGTTTCACAGGGTAATTGTTAGTTTACAGTTACACTAATCTTAAAGCAGAGGGTGTAAATTGCCACTGAACCCAAATTCAAGTGCCGTGGTCTGTTTCTCATGATCGACATAGTAATGCATGTCATTCATTTCCAATTCCTATAATGAGGTTATTTAGAGGAAACCAGGGTGAAAGTTCCCTTTCAATTTGAGCAAGTGTTTCCCCACAGTTAGTTTATGAGGTCAAGATGTTTGTACCGCTTTGGCCCGAGGGCATTCCGACGAGACGCAGGGTTAGTACCTTGGTCGGAATCCTCTGTAGTAGTTCTGCCTCATTGGTTTGTTGCCCTGATCCGGACCTCCCTGGTTCTCGTCACCTTCTCCTCCCTGAAAGCAAACACAAGAGCTCCACGTCAGGTGGCTGTCGTTCATCCTGCACCCAGGAAGGCAGCTCCCTAATCAGGCCAAGATTAGCGAATGTCTCCACATACGCATGCATTTGGGGCAACTTGACAGACTATATTCATACCTTTGTTTGAGCCATTTAACAAACCATTTGTATAATCTGCTATTAGTAGTCATGAGCAAGACTGCTTCGAATGCTACAAACGTTTTGCGTATGCCATTGGGAGGTTTCTCCTGAATGCACGGCCCGGGCCGCCACACGCATCTTTGGATACGAGACGAGGACCCGTTTTTTTTTTTAACGTATGGCAATAGCGTGTTACGTACAAAGTATGGCGGGTAGCGCCGTCTGCCGGGGTACGTGGGCCGGCGCTGTTGCTGGGGCTGCACCTCCCCCTCGGGGGCACTGTCGGCTCCGTCGCGGCTGCCCTTGTCCCGGCCGCCTCCGCTGCCGCTACCAGGCTCCCCCTCGCCGTCGCTCTGGTAGTTGTCCGGGTACTCGCCATTGCGTGGCGGGCCCCTCCGGCGGGGGTAGCGCCTGTATCGGTTGCGGTCGGCGGCATACTTGCTGCCCTGGACGGGGACGCCCCCGGGCCCGGTGACGTTGGCCGCCTCTGCTCCCTGGAGAAACGGGACAGGCAGGGTTAGTCTGGTGCCCCCCCTTCCAGGGAGCCCTTAAGCACTAGCAGCAGAGATTAGATGCAACTCTTATCCAGTTAGCTCTTAATACTATAACAGAGGAGAGGCCATGCTTCAGCATGGTTTAAACCACAGTCGGGAAACCCACCTTCTCGCCTTCTACCACATCAAACTCCACAGTCTCTCCATCTCCAACACTGCGAAGGTATTTCCTTGGGTTGTTCTTTTTGATGGCCGTCTGAAACAAACAATGGACGGTCATTTTGCGGTCTGCTGTGAAGCATTAGGGATCAAACTGCATCAGAATATCCTGTACACAGACAGCTGATAGTACAGATAGTACACAACTTGTCAGATTGCAACACTATTAGTAAATAATGCTTTGGCTGTTGGATTACCTGGTGTACAAAAACGTCCTCTTTCGTATCATCCCTAAAAACAGCAATTGAGGGGAAGAAAAGAAATACATGAGAACCTTGCTTGTACCATGTAAACTGCCACTCAAACTAAACCAGCATGCGCACGTGCACGTAACAAAGCTGCAGACAAATCGCTGATCTGCTTTGTAAGCATATCAGACATAATAGGATTGACAACACAGTCTTGAGTGGGTAGTAGGGAGTTTACTTGCCTGTTGATAAAACCATATCCATTTCTGACGTTGAACCATTTTACTGTACCCAAGACTTTTGTTGCTGCAGAGTAAAACAAACAAAAAAATCAGTTATTCAGACATAGCCAGCCTCTAAAAACAAGCTAATGACATGAGTTATGCGTTGCAATCCTTATGAAACGGAGCTACTCAAGGCCAGGGATAATGCTGATGTTATATTTAACCACACAACTGTCAGTCTTTTAATAGATGTCAAGGAGTGTTCCATACCAGCTGCTCGGTGCGAGACCTGATCCAAATGTATTAATGGCCTGCGGTGATCACACAGGTTCGTGTATTGGGCTCTGTGGCCCAGATTAATATACTAATCTAGGTAAGGTATTACACGAAACGAGAGGCAACACCTATAACCAATAAATAAGCGTCACATTCGGGCGGATAAGTCCACAGGTGAATCATTGAGCGCATTTCGTTGCCCAATGCCTTCTGCACCAGTTCAGTGTTGGTTTTAAGGAGTGCGGCTGTTCCACGTGGTAGCGGCGTGCGCTTCGACGCAGGCGACCCAGGAGCCTAGCCAAGCTGCTAGCCAAGGTGCTAGCCGAGCTGCTAACAGGGGCTCCACCATGTGGTTGGAACGCAGCCAATATGTAGAAATTGCTGTATTGGGTCGCACATAGCCATTCCCCCCCACCCACCCACCATGTCATTTCTGCGGCAACACGAAACAGCCGTCTTGGTTTGGTCGACAGGGGATTATTTAATATTACTTAACGTACAAAGAAATCCGCAAAATACCAAGGCGGACATTTTGGGTGCAGTTATGCATCTAGCCCAGCGAGCTAATGCGGCTAGTCTCGTTAGCCAACAACTAACCACTGCCGCAAATCCACCAAATGCAGGGGTGTTTATTTCTCAAAGAATTTGTTGGATCCGCTAGTAGTTGGTGAAATTACAACGTCCACTAAAAACGGGTGCGATTTCGATCACGGGGATCTACGGTGTCCAGGGAACTGTCGATTAAACCTGGACATCTCCCCGTTAAGCTTTCACCGAACAAAGGGATCATGAAACCTAGCAGCTAACATTAGCTACCAAAAGTAGTAGCACATATACGTGGTATAACACGAGTATTAGCAAATACCTCACGGAGACCCAAACCAAACCCGAATAATAGACGGATAACACCGGGATCATCCGGCGTCTGGCGGGGTCGTCTGTACGGGTTCAATCAGAGCCTGGGGGCCGCAGGCGACATTGTCGACATGGAGGCTGCTGTAAGGCCATCGAACCGGCTTTGAAACTGCCGATGAATGGCCTTTAATCATCAGTATTCATAGTTTCCCATACACTGCGGTTCTATGCATATGGGGTGCTGTGGACGTCCGTTGCTTCACTTGCTTCCACCTATCCCCCACAACCGGAGTCCGCGTGCGATGGTTTACGTTGAAGAAACGGACATAACGTTGACGTCCAACTGTCATGTCGAGTCTGTCGTCGGTCAGCCGGTACCCAGTATAGGGATTTCTCTCGATTGGATCAGGCTTTTTAATGTTGGAAGTTGATGCTTGTTTTCGGCCAAAGTGTTGATTTATGGATAGTAACGATGAGGACAATCCGGGGTAACTCCATTATGATAGCGACTCATCCAAAGGCAAACTCCAGATTCTCTCGGCTGGGTTAACCAATGATTGTGTTAACTAATGCGCTGGTTAGCTGTTACTCGTAGCTAACCGGAATAACCAGGAATCGGAAGAGTCTATCCAACGGGTTTTCCCCGAGGCCACACGTTAGTTACTTAGTCATTTCGCAGCGATCTTACCGATGACCTTCTTGTCCGCCACGGAAGCTGCGGCCGCCGGGCTGGAGGGTCTCTCCTCCTCGGCAGCAGGCTGCGGTGGTTGCTGTTGTGTTTCGGCCTCGCTGCTCATGGTTACTGGTTGGTAATGGCTTGTGCCGGCGGTGACTCTCTAGTGTGTTTCCCGGTGCTAGATGGTAACCTGGGCCGGCGGTGGTGAGGGCTACTGCCTTCGGGCTCTCTGCTTTCCTCTCTCCGCTCCCGTTGCCGATCGAACTGGGCAGAATGAGGAACAGTGCGAGGGAATATTCCCGGACGCGAGCCCGCCCAGCCGTTGGTTGTATTGGCTGCGCGTGGCAACGCTTCGCGAGCGGGCGATTCGATTGGGTAACTGAGTCTTCAATTATCCCTTGCGTATCGCTATTGGCTACAAATAACGTTCACACGTTGTAACCGCCCACAAAGATGCCAGACCGTGAAGAAAAAATGACACATTCTCGATGATAAATAGAAGCTTTGCATAGACTATTTCGATGTTACATGGTTGCCATGGTAAATGTTTGGCACTAAGTCCCTTCCTTGACGTGGATTGGTACGCAAAGGTTCACCGCTCCGCTACCGTCCGTGACTGTTGATGGTCATTTCCCAGCTACTTCTGATGAACTATGGGTGTGTTCATATTTATTGCACAGTGAATCTGGCTATGTGGCAAAAATGTCTAATCCTACATATATATATATATATATATACATATACATATCTATATATACATATATATATATACATATACATATATATATATACATATATACATATATATATACATATATACATATATACATATATATATTAGGAATGTAGGACTATATTTAGCCTTTTATCACTAACCCTTTCTACCATATTTGAAAGACTCAAAACAGACTCAATTCCCTCTGAATGCTGCTCTGACCAATAATACTATTTTGTTATTGAGTTAATCAGTACAGATGGACCACAGTTTGTGATCATCTTTTTTTGAGTAAGAGGTGACACCTATTGGTTTCTAATCAATAGAAATCAAATGCCAGGCTTACTCTGCTAGAAACGGTCACTTCATCCAGCATGGCGGTTTTGTTTGTAATGGTAAAAAATTAAAAATACACACAAATGTTAAGATGCAACCCTATTGGAGGGAATTAACCTGTTTATTATACCCTCAGTAACCCCCGCCTTTAATGTCATAATGCACACACAGCCCAGGTGAAGAGAACTGGTTGATGTTTAGGAAGCACGGGGGGGGGGTGGGGTGGGGGCAGGGGGATGCAGCCATTACACTTGGCCTCTAAATTGTGAGACTCAAATTCCAATAACATGGAGCAGCCACAGCCAGACAGACACAGCCAACCCCCACACATTGTCATGCTAATTCCCTGCTGGCACTGGTTAATGTGTGGAAGCGCAATGCTAATGGTGGAGCGGCCCTCACTCCCGCACAATACGTAGCTTTAGCATTGACCCCACCTCACCTACCCATGAAACCCCCCGCCCCCTGCCATGAAATAAGGAAGAAAAAAAGAACCTTCCTGCCTCAGCAAGAGAACAGAGGGTGAATGTGAAAGGATTCTTTTGTACCAGAGGAACTGGATCCATGGTGACGGAGTGCATGCGAGTGGCGGGGGAGGGGTAAGCTAGGTTTTTCTCCCCGGCGCTGGGAGATGTGCAACCATAAGTTAGGCAGAGGACCCGCTCGGCGTTCAGTGTCGTTGAGGAGTGAGAGGGGATGAGGACCTCCCTCTCATGCTGACGGTGTCTCTCGCTCCCTTTCATGCTCTGTGTCTCTCGATCTCTCTCTCCTGCCCCGTTTCTATTCTGCTCTTTTTTCCCCTCTTTGTCTCCCCTCATCGCTACTTATTTCCATCATCCTGTCTCTCTCTGAATATTGTGCATTACAATCAAATCTATCAATCACTGTCCAACAATGGGAAAGAGTGCAGTGTTGCAATAGGGTAATATCCCCAAATAAATGTAGTTTGACTGACTATATTATATACTGCTTCACCATACAAAATCAGTTAATAAAGGACATTGAAAACAATATCAATCACGGGATTAAGCTCTTAGTAAGCAAGAAGCAGCAACATAGTAAGCAAAAAACAGCAATATATGTGATCAGCTGTCGAATCGCTCAAATAAAATAAAGTTTTTATGAAAACTTTATTCACACAATTGAGGTTCTACACAGAATTATACAAATCTTTTGGAAAAACAGACATAGGTACGCATACATTATATTATTTCAAATGGCTCCACATTTGTCAATTTATGGGACCTAGAGTTGTACTAGTGGCTAGACCAGTCACGTGTGCACTGACAACCACAAGAAAAACAAACCAAATCTATTGTGAATCTAGGATGATTATTATAAATAACCAAAAGTATCAGCACTCTATTTTACACTGCTCCCAAGTATGAAAAAAGATCGAGAAAAATAATAATTATTTTAAAAAAGACTATCATTGCTCCTTCTATGTGATTGGTTACATCTCCCCACACTGCACGATATTGATTGCCAGTTTGGGTTTGTTGTTGGGTCCCACGGGAACGTTCTGTAAGGGACATTAAGGATTTATAGAAAGATATTGTAGGATAAACAATTCCACAATGGTTGCACTGACATGAAAATCTGGTGTAAATTTCAGTAAAAATCCAAAAGTACTGGTCCAACCACACAACCAAAATACATTGTTTACGAGTTAAATTTAGCTTGATACCCCAAACCAATTAGAGCACCTAATTGAAGTAACACAAAAGCAGGCTTCATTGAAGACAAGAAGAAGAAGAACATTCATCAAGTTTTTTTTTTTTTACCTCAATCTTCCTCATGACCAGTAAGCCATCGACCACTTTTCCTAAAAAATAAACGACAAAACACATTTAAAATGTTTGACATAGACAATCCACACAATATAATAATGAAGCCCAACGGGGTACTCACCGAAGACCACGTGCTTTCCATCTAGCCAGTCACATTTTGTACACGTGATGAAAAACTGACAGCCGTTTGTTCCGGGGCCACTATTTGCCTGCGTAATGGGCAAAACCGTCAAGTCCCCCCTGATTACAACTGATACATATTTATTTATTTGTCCTTGCGGAAAAGTGTTCTGTGCCATATAGTACAGTACGTCTGATACACATATACAGAAGACGATAACAAAGACACCACAACACATTATAAATAGGATGGTAAAGTTGTGCATACTGTGACAGTCCAGACAGAAGGAAAGTGCATGGTGCTATTTAAAGTGCTGTCCTGCAGGTAATTTCTTGTTCAGCAGTGCAATGCTAGTTGGGATAAATGACCTGCTGGCTCGATTTATTTGTCTGGAAAGAGGGTAGCCTAAGCATCCTCCCTGATGGCAACACCTCATATGCCTGGTGTAGGGGATGTGACACGTCTTCCCTAATGGCTTGACCTTTCTTGACCACCCTCCTTTCAAGTGATAGCCAAGCTGTTTCGTGTTTGCCCATCAACCTTGCTGGCCATGTTAACTATCTTACTTAATTTGTTTTTGTTAGATACTGACAGGGAGAAATACCAGGCAACAGAACATAAAAGTAAAATGCTCTCAACAAAGGAGTGATAGAAAAATCACATCATATCTCTATCCACTCTATCCATCCATTGTCTTAGCTTGCACATAACATACAGCTTCTGCAGCCCCTTTTTGTAGATGGTGTCAGTATTACAGGTCCATTGCAACTTATCTATTATTGTACCTAAGTATTTACATTCAACTACAATCTCAATAGTATCTCCATTTATAACCATATACTGGTGGGTTCAACTGTAAATAAAGACTAAGGACTGCGGGTTCCAAGAGCCGCTATTCTATTGCAAATCACTGCTCCCTGAATCTCCACATCCCTCGTTTACCCATTGACAACTGAGGGTATAGTGAAGGAGAAATAGGACGTTTCGGAAAAGCTTGTCAACCATCAAAGTACCGACCAACCGAAGGTATATAAAAAAAAAGGAGAGAATATCCTATTTTTCCGAGCTTATGTTCCAGTTGCTCACCATGGATAGAAGACCTGGAGAAGACTGCTTCACTTTGAAGTTTTCATCGGCGAACGGACCCCTGTAGATGCTGCACACGCCGGTGCCATCGCCCTATTAAAAGAGACAGAGGTACAGGGTCAGGGGTACTGGGCCATTGGGACAGGCAGGTTTCAAGGTGGAATCTCCCAGAGTGGGACAAGATTACCTGAACAAAATCATCAATGGTATTTAATTATGTTTATGTTCTGTGTCATTCATACAAGTTATTTTTCTTCCACAAAAATAGTTTTCCTTTAATGGTTTCCATTTGTATGAGAGTCAAATCCATTAGGATTTGACTACCAAAAGTGCCTATCTGTTAGCCATTTTCAATGACTGAATGTATATGAGAATTATCCCCTACTGGTAGAATGTGTCAATTGCAGCTGTTGCCACTGGCGTTGGCCCAGTCGCCAACCAGGTATGGCACACAACTAGATTATCACTTAAAGTGAAATACCAACAAACTGCAATTGCGTGTAGGGTTGGTTTGGTCATTTAAAAACACCCGTGTTGCTCAAGAGAAAATAATTCAGCTCAATGGAGCGGCTAATCAAACCGCGTCTCACAATGGAAACCAAAAACGTTTCCAACGTGAGTCAACAAATTAAGAATGAGTCACCAAGGTTTTTTTAAAATCTGAATCTCCATGACATTTCACATCAGCAGAGTTTGTGTCATTTATATGTAGTTTTGGATGTCAAGAAATGTGTTTGTAAATTTGTTAAATCACGAATCACAAATGTCACAGGAAACCGAGACTAACGGCCGTCATAAGTTTACTGGGGAAAAGAATCACAAAAAAGTGGATTGTGGAGCTTCTCTGCTTCATATGCAAGACGGCAGATGAAATTGAGCTTTTTAGCTAATTCTGGGACAGTTAATAAATGTCCATGGTCCCCATTCAATAAATGAACAAATATGTATGGCTACTAGCTGATCAAATTCTGTTTAAAACTGTTCTCCCTTTGTATTTACACAGGATTTAATTTTTTTTCAATATTTCTTGACATGCTGAATTCTCTTTAATTTAAAGAAAAAAAGCCTGGAACATGAATACAGTTTTACCAAAGATTTCCAATGTGACTTTTATGCTAGCACAATTATATCAACAACACACTGGAAGTCTTTGGAATGAATTAACAGTGTACACAATACAAAGTTGCCCGTTTGGTGACAATCCAAAGCGGTATCACAACTTAATCCAGATGCTCATCTGAAACTTAACCATCTCATCCATCCAGTTTTCAGAGTGGAGAACAAAGACGCAGTTGGAGATAGACAAAGTGAGTGACAGCATAAAAGTACACATGCTCCTAGATGAACTCGCTGTACAGCAAGAGATGCAGGAAAAACCAGCCTTTAAAAATGTGCTGCCAATGTTTGACATCAGTATGAGTCAGTATGTCAAAGCATCCATCTCCCAAAGCGGCCTTTCAAGCATGACAATTTGGCATGACAATCCAAAGGAGATGTCACATTCACTCTGTCACTACAGATATGTGGTACAGCATAATTATGGTCATTATAAACAATACCATACATTAAAATTGACCAATGCCTCATTGCATTGGGCAGACTTCCTTTTTCGTACTGTGTTTTTAGAAGTGAAGTTGAGCGATTTGGCCACAAGAGAGCATTGTTGTCCACTTCGGTTCAGTTGCAAACTACATCTAATGTATCCCAGGAGTAAACACCTAAAGGATACCAAACTTCAAGGATAAGTCCGGTATTTAGTACTTTGAGACCCTTTTCTGGTTTGTTGTATTTGTATTTGTGATAGGGCCGTTAGCTTTGATTTGTCTAATGATGCTTTCGTTGTAAATATATTATATTGAATACATACGATATGATAAGATACTAAACAACTTTATTGTCAGTGGGACACTGAAATTCTTCATGTGTCCCTGGGAAGGGACACATCATAGTTAAACATCATAGTTTAGTGATTACTAAAATATCAATTGGTCTATGAATTTTTACCGCTACTCTCCATGGGACTACCGTAACCTATATTTCGGTTACACATGAAAACTGGCATTGACAGAAATGAACAGGGTTTTACAACTGGGAACCAATAACTTTTACAGCTCTATAGACTTTGAACTGAGGGTCATATAAAAGCAGATAAGGGTTGCATGTTGGGGAAGCGCACTAGATAAATGGATCCAAAGAAAAGCACAATATACTCACATTCACAAAGTCGCCGCCCTGGATCATGAAGTCCTTTATAACCCTATGGACAGGAAGTAAGCAGCAATCAAGCTCCAACGTAAAAGTAGCCTTCCAACTAGATGTCCTGATTGTTCTATTATGAGGAGTTGCCGTTATGATGATATGGTGCCATTGTAGCGAACCCTAACATAATAACGCACAGTTGACCAAGTCATTGATAATCATTGGAATAAGAATATGTGTGCGCAAGGAAACATAGGTGTGTCACCACAGCCCTCAATCACACTCAAGTACCGGTGAAATGAACAGCCTTTGTAGCCGATAGGGACTCCATCCTTTCTGCAAAACAAAATGATACACATTAAGAGATGGAACCAATGTAGGTAAATGTATTGGCACCCAGATTTCCTCGTCCTAACTGAGAACAACAGTTGCCAGTCTCAAGCAGATTGGCTGTGGGCCAAAGATATTTCATAATGTATTTCCATTTTCAAAACCATTTCCAGTTTGTCTGGGTCATAATTTCACCCATTACTGTCGAGAAGCCTTCGGAGAAGGTATGCCATGCAAGAGCCAAACCTTAATTTGGGTGCATTCAATTATTATTCAGTTAAATTATTATTGAATGTACCCAAATGGATGGATTATGCACGCATAACAAGATGTTCATATATTTCTGAGAGCTCAGCTCACCTGAATTCCCCTGTGCAAAACTGCCTGCAATGGACACAAGAATGATTAGTTATATTGCATTAGCACTTGATAAACAAAATGTTATTTTGTAACACATCCCTGGTACATTCTATACAAGTACCTGAAGTTCTCCGCAGTCTTTGGAACAATATCAGCAAACAGTTCAATCTTCACCCGACCAACATCCTGAAAGAACAAAATCAACCCAACTTTGAACGGCCCTGCAGAAGGTCCCCAGGGAGCCTGCCTCAGTTAGATGTCTGTAATGTTTCAAGGCGTTGATGACTGTATCTTGAAAAACCTGTTTTACAAAGGCGTCTCTGGCTATGCAGACAATGGCAAAGCGTGTATCCGGCTTTAGGCATCAGTGAACGGGGAGAGAGCGGCCTGTCACGACTGTTTGTGTGTGTGTGTGCCTGCACCAGAGAACCATTGTCCCTCAGGGTCCCCAGTGTGAGGCTGAAGTTCTCCCCACCCTGGAGCCCAGCTAGAGAAGCATTGCAAACGGTTGGTTTAAGTTTGTTCTTGTGCCAAAATGGGGAACTAACCATCACAGCGAAGGCCCAACGATTGGGGAACAACGGGTATGGCAACTTTCGATTCCGTTCTATTCTATTTTCAAATGTGATTCATTAAAGTTAATTATCTGTTGCTTTAAGCCCATTACCAATTTGACAATTACAATGATCCATATGTAAAGGTCAAAGGCAAAAGTGGGTGCGACATGAGCAGCTATTAAACACTATGTCTTATTTTTACTGTGATAAAAGCGATAGTGATAAAAGCAATAAGGCAGCTAATGCAAGCGTCCACACCTGTAGCTGGTTGTAGGGCAGCAAACATGCGGCTCTCTGTGTTTGCATAGGAAGCCTTACTAGGGAGCTGCAAACATTGACCAGAACAAGAGAACGACAGTTTGCGCTTGCAACTGTCGTTGCAGACCATTTCTCAATTATTCCGTGGATCAAAAAGCGCTAAACAAAAAAGCTATTTGCATCACTTTTATGAACACAAATTCTCAGCAATTCATACAAAATGTGAGCCTGTTGTTTCACACTGCAGGTATGATGAGACCCTAAAATTACATTTAACATGCATGCTTTATGTCAGGATGTGGTTTAACTTGCGATCCGGGTTCTGTTATTCTTTTCCTGTCACCCTCAACTAGACAGGTGATGCAGTTCTCTGTGATGGGAGTTACTTATTGTTATTGAAAGAGCTAGGCGGGGCCATAATCCTGCAGCCACAAACAGAACAGGTAGTGGAATGCCCCACTTCCTGTTGCCCCACTACCCTATGTTACGTATGTGACATACGCGTCTCAATTGTCTCTCGGATTTCATACCTGGAGCAAAGAGCAGCAAGTTAAAGTGTCCGAGAGAGAGACGGAGACAGAGAGAGAGGTCTGTCGAAGCAGCAGGATCACTGTGTCTCAACCAAGGCAGAAAACTCCACAGGTAGAGATATACTTTGTTTTGTACTATGAAGCTGAACAGGCACGGGTTATCTGACTTGCAATAACTGTTCTACGTGGTTCTTGCCTGTGCAGGTTTTATTTTATCAGATGAGCAGCTATATAAAATTGTTATAAGAGGCCGTTCAACTCAATTGTTAGTGTGGATTACAGGTATGCAAGTTATGAAAAGTATTTTCATAAGAAAAAGTTCATTGCATGATTTCGATGGGTTTAACCAACATCATCTTCTTCTCAAACAGCGTACTGAAGTGCTTTGAAACATCCAAGGAGGGCTTCGGGAGGAGTAATATGTGGCCTTTCATACCCTCCTTCCAGAACCTTCAAGGTATCAAAATGTTGGCCATCTTAGAGGAATGGGACAAAGAAGACATCTGCCATGTGGATAACACACCACGGTACCTCTTCCTCATTATGGCCAAACTGGCCCTGGACACCACTGTTTACTACCTCTGCCGGCGTAGACCATACACCTCCCTTTTAAGTCTGTGTGGCCTGTCCATCGTCCTGGGGGATGCATTCATGGCAGTGTCCGTGGTTTTTGTCTGGTTCCTCAACCCTTTGAAATCCCCTGTGTCACTCTGCTTCCTCTTGGCCCACTTTTCTGCAGTTTTCTCCTTACTGCCCCTACCGATGTTGGGCCTGGGTCTCTTGGACTACTTGTTTCAGGACCGGTGCTGTGCTAACCACAGGCCGGCTGGGCTGCTGCTAAAGCACGCGGGACTGACCTTGCTGGTTTGGCTGGGGGCCGCAGTATACTCCTATGAGACCACCGCCAGCCAGAGCCAAGTAGTTGAACATTTCGAAGGGCTGAAGGCTCTGGTGTGTGAAGTACAAGAGTCCATGGTGGTCAATTACTTAGTGATTTGGCTACTTTTAGTGACAATGGGTGCCTTGCTGCCACACTACTCGGCGATCCCTGCATGGTACCGAATGGCCAACTGGTTGTCTGACCAGCGGGACATACTGCACCACGTGCAGAGGAGTGATCTACCACCCAAGGCCGCCAGCCAGAGCGCTCACGAAGACACCAAAGCGAAGGCCTTGGTGCAGACGGCTCTGCCACCACCATCTCTGAGCATAAGCTTAATGCTGGGGTACGCTTCTGTATGGCTTCCCTATCTGTTTGTATGTGCATTATTTGTGCTCTTGTGCTTAGCGGTTCCGGCGTATATTGCAGTCAACCTGCTCTGGTTGCAGTGCTGCAACAGTTTTCTGACAGGCGTGGTTCTCTGGGTAAAGAGTGGAGAGTCGGGACCATATACCAATCTCCAAGACAATGTTTGTTTGTGGAGCACATACTTGCACTTGAGCAGGGGAACATATGCAGATCAGGTGAACAGTGATACAGCCAATTGGAAGTCATCGAAAAGCCATGCGAGAACGGTCTTCAATCAGTTTGACAATTTGGTGTGAGGTCACCACAAATCACACTTTATATTCATGTCTAAGTCTAATGGCCGAGTAAGTAGGCTCGAGAAATTGGTTGTCTTTCCCAATGTCCAACTTTGTTTAAAATTTCTGCCCCTTACAGGAAATATGTTGTTATACAAATGTCTGAACTATGAAGGGATTAATTTTTACTATTTTCTTTTTTTCTTTTACTATTTACTTATTTCCAGTTATCAATGTCAGAAGCCTGTCACGGAAGTAATATAAAATTAAGTGTTAGCGCCATCTAGTGGTGGAGGGTTCCTATGTCTGCGTGGTGTTCAATGTCTGTTTTGCATAGCACGTTTGTTTTGATGATTCGGAAATCAGAATGAAATTGAGATTGTTTTTTATTAAACAATAAATGTTACCTTTCGAATGTGTTGATTTGTACTTTTCTGATGAGGTGCCAGGCGGTCGCAACTCACCCAGCCATCCAAATCAACCACATGATGAATAGAAGAATGAAACGATATCCTCGCTTTCTGGCATTTGTGCGAGTTGATTTTTAAAGAGGACGAAGGACGCGATTTGACCAAAGTGGATTTGGTTTGCCCAAAGAACCACCGGCTAGGGAAAACCTATCAGTAAAACGTTATAGGCCGGGATATACTTCTCCGCACTCCCTATACGTAATCCATTTCCGTAACTACGGAGACCCCTCGAGCCTTCGCTGTTCTCCCTCGGCAAAGTAAACGGGTTGACGCTCACAGTCGCTTGATGCGTGCTTACAGCAGATTGTAATTAAAAGGGATACATCGTGACGTCATTTTCCGAATGTTACCACTTCAGAGCGTTCCAGTTGATTTTGGGTGCAACGAGTTGGGAAATCATGGACGCGCGCAGGAGAGTAGATAGAAAGATAGATATATACTGTATTCATACTTTCATTCAATCATATACTCTAGGTAGATGTATACTTTTTTCATACTTTCATTAATTCATATATACTGTATTCATCCCAGAAGGAAAGTTTAGGCATCCAGTAGCATATACACACACATAACACTCAAACCTAAAATATGTTCAAACTATGTCACTACTTAAACTACCTACTATAAACACTAACAGTGCAAGTCTTACATTGCATTGATATGTTGTCGTTTTCTCCGATTGCATATTTCAACAG
>JAOPJJ010000001.1:13751995-13765880 GCA_027122795.1 Enchelyopus cimbrius
TTGTCAACTAGTACTAGTCTACCATTTTGGAGTTAGTAAAGCTAGGTACAGCATTAGTTAAGCAAGATTAGCTGACAGTGAACCCCATGCTGAGTTACACAGCAGTGAAGTCACCAGTGTGCCCTGGTTGTGCGCTGACATTCACTCTTTTAAACTAAAACTAACTAAAGCACCGACACCTAAATTGAACTTAAACATGCAAAACTGAACTTAGAAATGCAGATGTATAGTAAAAAAATGTGTAGTGATGGTGTGGTGTGATAAAAGAGCATTTTTCTGTGCTGAACATATTTTTGGACAATATAATGATTTTGTGATTTTGGCTGCCATATTGGACGCCAATTTTAGTTTTTACATGCCATATGACCTCTTTAACAGAAATACATCATACTTGTGCATATGTACTCTATTTAAGGTATGTTAAAACCGTGATGGGAATAACGGTGTTATAAGTACCGGCGTTAGTTACGCCGTTACTTTTTTCAGTTCAACATCCGCCATATTTTAATTTTGAGTGGACACCCAGGATTCTCTTTTAGTTAGGCTGTAGAGAAGGTACGTACCAAGTTTCATAATTGTTTCACAAAGTGAAGTATGCTAGTGAAAAAATTAACTTGTCAGCTCCACTAAAAGCAGAGAACCTCCGGTGAATGATTTTCGGACTAAAGCGAGGATATTTACAAGTGAAACGTTTGCTTCTGCCACCAATCAAAAAATGTCCCCTAATTATCCAATCGCAAAATTGTCCCTATCATTATTCCACAGCGGTTTATGATAAAACAAACATTCACAATATTTTAGTGAGTTATCTTATATAGCTCGCCTGACTCATAATAATAGTTTTGTATCAGAGAGCGCATCACTTGGCTGGTCTGCAAGCGTTGTTTTGCCTTGCATTGTTTTCAGTTTGAATTCTTATGCGTCTTTCTTGCCTTGACAAATCCCGCCACCCTGTGGTAATGGGATGGTACCGGAGTGAGTGTAGGTGGTTCAAAGTTCAACTTAGTTCTTTTCATGAATCGCTCGGTAAAGAAAGACAACGCCGTTGAATCGCTCCTTCAATTTCAGTCTAAAAGCGTTTGCGCTTTTGACATTATTTGCCTGTAAGTAAATAGTATATGTTTTCGTTCTAGACTCTGTTAACATTGACAAGAATCACGTCAAATGTGTAAGATTGACTTAATTAAGTTTAAAGATGTAAGCTACCTGTAGCAGTGTTGGCTCTTGTGTTCTCGTGGGTTAGCAATGTCATAGAAATATAAACTCATGTAAGCGTACGTTTTCCCCCCTCCTTTTTACAGTTGTACAACAAAATACGAGGAAAAGTAAACTCGTCAACAAGAAAAGAAAGCCTTGTGAATTGAATTGTATATCCTCATTCAAGGTAACGCTGTTATCTAACTGTGTAGTGACTGGAGACTGGAACGCACTACGAGGGCAGCATAAGCGCTGTCCCACATGTCACACATGTCACATGAACGCGCAAGGGAACCGGCTAGCTCGGAAACCAGTTGGCACGGAACACCGTCACCTGTTTCTGTCATCGTGGTGGGAGCAGGGAGCCGCGGTGAGACGTACTCACAATTTGCCCGCATCCACCCTGACCGAATGAAGGTTAATAATCTGCGTATGTCAACTGCAAAATCATACTTTTCCCAACCATTCTAATATGAAAACAAACCCTGTACCATGTACTCACTCGTTCCAGGTGGTCGGAGTAGCTGATCCTAGAACATTTGCCTCCAAGAAACTTAAAGAACAGCATAATATAGCAGAAGAAAACATATTTGAAGGTTAGTCAAAATGCAGTCAGTCAGTTATTTTTCACAATACTTAACATGTTGCATGAGGATATTGAATTGCCTACGGTTTCACTTTGTCTTTAGACTGGCATGGAATATTGGAGAGAGAGAAGTTTGCTGATTGTGTTCTGGTATGCACCCCCGACTGTCTTCATAAGGTACAAGTTAATGAATTTTAAGTTTAAATCAAATCATTTCCCGAAGCAAACTCAATAGAAACCAATGATGGGACTTATTGATGATGCGCAGATGCTGACTCTGTTTCCTTGGATGGATAATCATGTGTCTTCACCAGGAACCTGCTGTTGCCTTTGCCAGAAAGGGTTACCATGTCCTATTGGAGAAGCCCATGGCAGTAAGTGAATATACTGGAATTATTTATTTATTGGGGTAAACTGCTCACAATTGGAGACATTCTAAGTCACAGTTTGTCAGTAAAAAAAACACTACAAAATGACCTAAAGTACCTTACCCATATTCCCCTTGAAACTAACCACGCTGGGCTCGGACTTTGAAGATATTACGATTGTCTCTCATTGTAAAAATATAAAAAATGTGTTCTGCTTCCTGTTGTAGACCACACTGGAGGACTGCATTGAGATAGTGGCAGCGTGCACCGACAGTGGCGTGATGCTAACCGTGTGCCACGTGCTGCGGTACGAG
This sequence comes from Enchelyopus cimbrius, assembly GCA_027122795.1. Classification (NCBI taxonomy): domain Eukaryota; kingdom Metazoa; phylum Chordata; class Actinopteri; order Gadiformes; family Gaidropsaridae; genus Enchelyopus; species Enchelyopus cimbrius. Next base: position 13,754,461 of record JAOPJJ010000001.1, read on the forward strand.
CCCATCATCCACCGGATCAAGGTACCCGGATGGACTCAGTCTTCCTCCCCCATGAAAGTCCTACGCATTGAGGTGTGTGTTGTTCATATTGATTGTTCTAACGTGTCGTTGCAGGAGCTAATTGACGATGGAGCCATCGGGGACGTGGTCCATATTCAGCACTTGGAACCGGTGAGAAAGGCCTTAACACAATTTTGATATATCGTACATATCTCCGGAGCTCCATCTGACGTATATGTGCAATCAAAAGTGCGTGCAATTTGTTTTGGCAGTTAGGTTGGATACAATTTTACAATCCAAATCCCAAACCTTCGTAACCAGAACCTCTTGGGTTCCAGGTTGGGTTCTTCCACTTTGCTCACTCGTTTGTCCGAGGGAACTGGAGGAACGAGGCAGAGAGCTCCTTCGCTCTGTTGGCCAAGTCGTGTCACGACATTGACCTAATACATCACTGGGCTGGAGGCCGGCGGTAAGCTAGTAACCAGTCAACCTTCTAACCATCTAGTTACACTTCGGCCATCATGTGTAGATGAAAGACATGGTTAAGGATGTTCCCAAGGGCCAAACCTGGGAATGACTAAGGAAAATATGTTGTATTTCTTAATCTCTTAGTTCCAATTTTAGGCTGTCACAACCATATTTCCCATCTGGATTAATGAAGTCCATGTTGTGATATCTTGCATAAAAGAAATCAGTGAAAAAGTGTGTGAAGTTTGTTGTCGATAAACACACACATTCAAGCATGCACACTCATCTTGACACTCATCAGATTCATTTTTGTAATGGGAGATGCTTTGCTGTGTCATTTTCCGTAGGTGTTTGAACGTGTCATCATTCGGAGCACTGAACCATTTTCGGAAAGAAAGTAAGGTGTGTGTGTGTAGTGCGATCACATCGCCCTAATACAACCGCTATAAGGGTTATTTGTTGCTCCCATGGTATACCTGAATCTAGACTTTTAGCACATACCCAAATTATAGCTGGTATGTAAAGGCAGAGATACACCAACCCGACACGAGGCAACGTCCCAACGTCCAACAGTCTCTCCAACCCTCTCCAACTCCTCCAGACGTCCAACCGTCTTGAATTGACTTGAATTGCTTTCATTTGTTAAAAACGCACTACACACACACACACACATACTTAAACACACAGACACAGTGTAGTGCCAGATGCACTGACTTTTCGACACAATTCATATGTACTTATTTGGTTCATTCTATTAGTTAAATGTAACCGTTGGCCATTTGTTATTCTTGTAGCCACCCGGTGCTGCCAATCGCTGCCTGGACTGTCCAGTAGAGGAGGCCTGTGCCTACTCTGCGAGTAAGATATACCTGAATGCCGTGAAACAAGTAAGTAATGTATTTTATCGTTATTACTTTTTAACCCCTATTTCTTCTGAAAATGCCACAAAAAAACCCACGCAGAAATAATTATTTCTAGCTCATATAAACTTCTGCGTGGGTGTGTGTTTTTGTGTTTTTCAGGGTCATGTTGGCTGGCCTGTCTCTGTTATCTGTCCTACGTCGCTGCCAGATATCGAGTCGGTGACCGAGGCTCTGAGGACAGGACCCTACGGACGCTGTGTCTATGACTGCGACAATGACGTCTGCACCAATCAGGTGCCAAGATCATGGTTTTCCTTTTGTGTGTGTTTCATGTACCAAAAAGGTACCTGGTTTGATTCCCCATGTAGACAGCCAACCTGTCGGTATCCATCAACAAAAGGCCTACCCTTCAGCCCCTGGACTCCCCCACTCCCACCGCGACTCTCCTGAGATAAGTGGGTTCACTAAGCATGTGTAACCATCGTCCATACAGGTGGTCAACATGGAGTTTGAAGGCGGTCTCACCGCGGCCTTCACTATGGTGGCTTTCACCCAGTTCATCAGTCAACGCAAAACCACCATCTATGGCACCAAGGTAGGACTATCCCACACCAAGCCTCAGCACAAAAACATAAGGGGGGTTAGCAAGAGGACTGATTCAGTTCATAATTTTGACGACCAGCTGATTCCTCAGGCCTCATTGTGCATTTTATTGTACCATTGACTGCGTCTCAAGTACATTTTACAGAAAAGGCGCCTGCTATCTGACCAAATGTACCACAACCTGTGTCCTTCACTAGGGGGAGCTGTCCTGCGATGGCCATGAGATTCACGTGTTTGACTTCCTGACCCAGCGAGTGACCAAGCACACGGCGACCAACAGGACCCCAGGGGGCTTTGGTTTGAGCGGTCACGGAGGAGCAGACTACAAACTCATCGAGGCTTTCATTTCAGCCGTGGCAGTGCGTGTTCTTTATTTTCTTTATATCGCAGACTATATTAACAATATTAAGGAAACCTGGGAAAATGTGAAGTATTCGCCAATGTCCTCCTCACTATGCAAACTTCTGAATGTGGTCTATAAACTGTAGAAGCCTCATTTGCTTTGCTGCATGATTTCGGATAATAAAATGATTGACATCATGTTCACAGAACAACGACCCGTCTTTGATCCGCTCTGGTCCAGAGGAGACCCTGCGCAGCCACCGGCTGGTGTTTGAGGCCGAGCGATCCAGACGAGAGAGCAGGGTGGTGGACTGCAGTGCCATCGACCACCAACAGGGGTCGACATAAAGCATCGACCAGCGATTCATACGCCAGTATTACAAAGTAACCATTAAAGGGGTATTTCGGATTTTTGGACATAGGATTTCCAAGTTAGCCAGTGTTTTATTTATCATTGGAGACATTTTCAACACATTTCATTCAGTCCTTCTAGTTACATAGTTCGCTGGTGCTAGGCTAGCGCAAGTCAACGGACGCGATTAGCCTGCCAATAACACTCTTACCCACACCAGAGGCAAATCAATTATAACGCCAGACTATAGATGTAAATGTCTGTCTTGATAGAATAATCTTACAAATAAAACCAACCTCGCATCGCATGAATCATCGCAGTTTGAGGGACTAGATTCTCAGCAGCAGCTGAATTTTACTTTGGTAACCTAGGTAATATCAGTCCGCCACTGCGGTAACCTACTATCAGGAAGTATAACACTGCTTCTGAGACACTCAAAAGTGCCTCAAAATGCAATACCATGCAAGGTTGGTTTTATTTGTAGCATTCTATCGACAAAGACATTTCCATCGGTAGTCTGGCGTTTGCCTTGGGTGTGCTGTGGAGTGGGTAAGACTGTTTATATTGGCAGGCTTATTGCGACCGTTGACTTGTGCTAGCCTAGCACCAGTGAACTGTGCAACTAGAAGGACTGGAAACAATTTGTTGAAAACATCTCCAATGATAAATAACACACTGGCTAACTTGGAAACCACTGCAGCCTGCATTCAGAGCGCTTTTTTTTTATTTTATTGATGTTGAATTTAAATGTTGTTTTTTGTATCTTGAAACTACAGATCAGAGTGAATGGAACACATTCACACGTTTTAAATGTGATGAATCAATAACGTCTATAGATTAAGACTTTGCTGCTATGGTGGGTGCTTATATATGACTCATGTTTCCCAGCGGATATCTTTAGTATCATAACTGAAATGCTGACTGTTAATTCATTGAATACAGTTTACAAGTGACCTGAGAATCCCATCAGTTATGGCTGTTAACGGTGGATTGTATGTTTTGATCCAAGCCTGACTTGTAATTAAGTTCATTTGGAACATAATTACAAGGCGTGATTCATTCCAAGGAGTTAATGTCAATTTCACTGTTATCCAATTAGCAATTATGAAAGACACTGACACTGATTAAATGTTGTTTTAAAATAAAATACTGCCTTGTTGCATGTGTGTGTGTGTGTGTGTGCCAGTTGGCCAGGCTGAACAGCACATCCTCCTGTTCCTTAGTGATAAGGCCAGTGACTAAGGAGACGCTTTACTGACTGGTACAAAAAACAAATCGAATGGAAAGATCAACAGAAGATAAGGGGGGATACTAAGGAGGCTGGGCGCTTTGGCCAAGGCTCTTTCTCAAGTATAGTCTGTAGATTTCCACCTCTTGTCGCGCTGGAGACAGACAATTTCACTACTTTGTGAAATTATGGGATTCTGTGTTCAGTGTTTATATTCATTCCCATTCATACATTACACCCAATGTTTTTGCTGCATGAGTTTTACTTTGACGCACAGCTGGTAGGCCTGAACATTTGGCTCTGCGTGGAGGGGACTTTCAGTTATTAAGCCGAGGATGGGACCCTCAGACGATCGACTGACTCCATCTGGACGGGGCCAGATACCCGCCCCTGGCTCGTCATTGGGACCAGTCATCGCTGTAACTGACCGGTCGTCTTGACCAATCAGAGGGCCAGCAGGTCCCAGAGGTCCTCGTTGGCTGTGTTTATGTTAGACCAGAGTGCTAATGTGCAATGGTGGCGCAATTGGCTCAAATAAAAAACAAATAACATACCCTGTGGCCTTGACATCTACCCACGCCATTCCCAGAACCAGAACAGGGTCCCTGTGTGGGCCTGGCCTCAGTTTGTACAACTAAGTGTTACACACCAGGCTGACAATAAGCTACCGCTACTGCTGAGCGCTCACTCTGGCATGCGCTCAAAATGTACCAAATTCCCCATGGTTTGCCTGTATCGAGCCAGCATGTGTTTGGGGTTTTGTGATCCAAATCCTAATACTGATTGTTTTGTCTACATGAGATAAATACTGCTTGAATAAACCCATGTCTAAAACTAGCTAGTAAAGTGAACTGAAGAGCCTTCATAACCTGAGCTGCCCCCAACCTAATGGACATTGCTACAGAGCTGTGGGTGGATCCCAATGGGCTGGTGTCCAACCCATGTGATGCTTTACCTGTACCTGACAGGTGGAAGGTACAGAATACGCCTACAGGCCACACCCCCGGACGTGACTCACTTGGCGTCATGTGAGGATTTATCCGGGAGCTCAACGTGCTCCTGGGAGCCGGTGCCCAAAGTTAATGTCAACATGAGAGGGGCCATTGCTCCACAGCGCACAACGATGACTAACTAGTTAGCCTCGGTCCGTTGAACACGAGGAGGGAGTCGATCCCAGTGCCAGTTTATTACCGGAGGAGTGATGGTTATGATGGGGGCAATCAGGGTGCGTAGTGTAAACACACAGAACTACCTGCTTCAGGTGGTTGAACCTGAGTGGGACGTTTATGACTGCATGGCACCAAGCCTTGGGATGACATCACCGCTGGGAAGGGCCACACCTTTTGGAACTTTTTTGTTTTCTTTTAAGGCGCCGTAAAATGCTAATGGTAGATGGTGCCAGAGATGTGTACATTTCAATACAGGGACATAATGGACTGAATGAAAGAAATGACTAGTCGACACAAATAAGATAAAAACGCACCACACACACACACACACACACAAACATACTTAAACACACAGACACAGTGTAGTGCCAGATGCACTGACTTTTCGACACAATCCCTCTAACTGAGTCAGCAGCTGTTTGCTAGAGTGAGTCATCCTTTCATTTCCCACAGTCTCTCTCTCTCTCTCTCTCTCTCTCTCTCTCACTGCACGTAAGACTGTACTTGGGTTTTACCTCATGAAGACATTTTCTTTCATCTTCCTGTGCCAAGGCGTTACTTAGCATAACAGGGACTTCTACGACTAAAGCCCATTACTGAGAATGTGATATGGATTGGGTTATATCGAAGGGGATGCACCAGGTCTTGACTGAATAGCCGATAGTGACAATGATATTTAATTAAATCAAAGTGATGGCGATTATAAGGACAATGCATTCACTGTAGGAATGGATATACATATCCCTTTTTAACTATGTTCACTTAAGTTTAGCAATGTGTGTGTGTGTGTGTGAAAGAGAGAGTGGGAGATATTCTACCACCTTAATATGTAGAAGTGTCTTGGAAAATGTATTAATGATGTGACAGGAAGTTGTTAAATAGCTGCTCCATTCCACGGTGGCTGTTCGGGAACTGTCCACTGGTTGCTAGGTTTCTGTTTGGTGGCAGTGGTTCTGTGTGTTCCTCCAGCACATGCGTCCTACCATTAAAGTGCCTTGCCCGGAAAACATGCTGCGGCACATTCTTACGTATGCTTTTGATTTATCAAGGCATCAGCTAGCGATGACGTCACATCCTCCTTCCCCTGAAACGATGCCGAGCACATTGGATAACAATGGAGTAAAAATAGGGAGGCCAGGAGAGGAGACGGTGAAATGAGAAATAAGGACAGCAGCGGGCCGGTACGTCAGTCTTTTTCCTGGTGACTCAACAGGAAGTGATGGAGCGGGAGTCTGGCAAAGTGGAGGGATGGAAACAGACTGGAGTGGGAGAGAGGAGGAGGAGAGGGGGAGGGAGTATTAAACGAGGGAGAAGGTTCACTTTGTCATGCATCAGGATTTCAAAACATGTGTATGAGTAAAAAATGGGCAAGAAAGAGAGAATGCCTGGCAATTGTTTTCTGACGAAATCTGCGGCTGTAACAAAACACAGGGCGGTCAAGAACGGCTATGAGGTCACACAGATTCATACACAGATGTGCCGCGTCACACATACACAACAATAATCTCACACACACTAACCCACAATCGGAAGTAAGTATGTTTGTAGATTTGTCATTTGTGTATATTAGAGACTCAACACATTGGCTGTAAGTTGTTCTGTCTTTTAATTTCTGGTCCTTCCCACTGGGGGATTGTGGGTGAAATCATCCGACATTCAGAGTTTCCTCACCAGAGTAAACATGAGCAGGGCACGGGTTCACCCAGTGAGTCAAGGCCTTGTTGGGAGCTGATTTGAAATCAGCGTAGGCAGAACAAGCGTAGGCACCCACAAAACGTTTTTTCACCGGTCCCTCTGCTTGTGCTAATATTTGCACTGCGTCCTGAAGTTGGTTTCTCTAAATGTATGTCAAGGTTTCGTGAAGTAAGATCAGCCATTTGATCTTTGCTCTATTTCATCAGCTCTCTGCCTGTGGAATTTCTTGGTGCGAATGGTGCGGATGCGGCCTTTCACCGAATCCTTTCAAAAAGAACAATCTCACTCTGTGAGGACTTGATTTTAAATGAACTGTGGGCGCTTTTAATTCAGTTCCTCTTTATCTTCCTTTCTCCTTTCAAAGAGGCCAATACATTGGACGTCAGCCTGACAGCGCTGGGTGGGGGGTTATTTGGCGGAGGGCTTCTCATGGGTCTTCAAAGGCTCTGGGGCCTTGACTGCGGACAGGGGCTGCGGGTAGGGAACCTTCCGGGCCATCAAACAGGGTTTTCTGGAGAAGCAACAGCAGCCATATAATCCAAAACGTATGCGGCACTTGCTGTGAAATCATTTGGCAAACAGGCAGATAATCACTGCCCTTAGCACCTTCTCTCGATTGAGGCTTTCCTGTCTTTGTTTCAATTTAGTCTTGGGGCCTCTTGGGTTAAGTAGACCAAGCTTCAGATGTATTATGGGATCAATTGTACATAATAAGGTGTGTTTATGTGTGTGTTTGAGCGCTGCTAGCTAAACTAGTTACCTATAATGACAAGAAACCTTTGAATCCACAGCTGCTGTTTCCGTGCAAACTAGCTAACGCATCATAAAGAAGTCATTCCTGAGGCCACTGCCTCCCACTGGATTCTGACTCTGATAAGTTGGTTTGGGTTTTTTCAACGGAATGGGTCAAAGGCTGTTGTGGGTGGCCCAGGCAGACATTTTAGGAGTCTGCTTCCGTCCTTACGCCTCCATCTTGTCATCCCTGACCAAAGTCACAGTTCATAAAGCAGAGAACCACGAAAGGGGGGATGTTTTTCACATCACCCTATCTGCATCCGTGCGTGACCACATGAGTAATCACTTTAAACCATTTCAAACTGTTTAAAATAATGGTACAAAAAAAGGAACAGGATGGAGCATACATCCATGGGATGGAGGGGAATTTAAAACGGTTGGTTCATCGATTCTTGCAGCAAGAGTTTGTCCTTGGACTATATATCATTTTATGAGACTCTAATAGACTACAATCAACAGAATGGATCGCAAAAACGTCGTAAAACTAGTGTGACAAACCTTTTATGAGATTCAATGTCATAATCCTGCTTATAATCGTTTGGCTATTGTAGTTGTTTTTGGCCAAAGACCCAGTGCCTTGCATATGAATGTGTTGTGAATCATGATGAGGCTACGGTTGAATGTTATAACTGTTGGTTTCATTGGATTTCATTTGATTTAACCACTAATACTCTTTGGTATGGCTTCATCTTGGTGCCTATTGAAAAGCCCTTTTGACCACGGGTTAGAGCTGTTTTTTAACCTTTTTTGAACCACAGCAGATTTTAAACATTGGAAAAATGTGCGGCACACCACCAACCAAATATGTTAATACATACATTTGTTTACGACTAATTAAGTGACATTTTAAAATTTTGCAAGGCACACCTGAGAATCTCTCACGGCACACTAGTGTACCACAGCACAGTTTTTGAAAATCAGTGCTATCAATGAAGCTGTGTAGTACCATAATGGGCCATGTGAGACAACCATTCATATACCGTTGTGTCCTGCCATTGATGGTTCCATCCTATTGACTGAATTTCAGTATTCAGTTTTTCTGTGACAAAAAAGATCACTTCAAATTGTCTCAATGTTTTGCAAAATAAAGTTGTGTTGTATAAACTGCAGCTTACATGTGTGCATGATGGCCTGTGTTTTATAGATGTCAGAGGGCCTGCTGTCTGTCAGCATTCGTTCAGCTCGGACACAGCTGCTTTCTCCATATAAGATTTTTCCCTCGGCACGAATATTGTCCGCTCGAACTGACACAAATGTCCTTACCAGTGAACATGAGCGTTATCATTTACGGCCAGCGATAGGCCTTTCCTCTGCTGGCGTAGGGGAACGTCACACCGGGTGTTACATCAACCGAGATAGTTGACCTGGAATGGGAAGTTTATCATGGAATGCCCTGGGTATGGAACTTTCAAACTCTGAACTTCCAACATCCAAGTCTACTGGGCGGCGGTGTCCGGGAAGTAGGCACTTCCAGTTCCCAGTATGGTAGAATGGTAGACTGAACCCTGTATATTCTAATGGTTAACACTGAGGGCTGAACTTTGATTTAGAGGCAGCGCGTGGGTGTTTTGCTGAAAAGACAAAGTGTGTGTGTGGGAGTGTGGGGTGTGTGTTTGAGAGATCTGCAGGGGGGGGGGGGGGGCAGAGGGGGTTGGGTTGCATGCAGATGTTGCAGGGGTTTGTCTGACCACACTGACAGCTGTGAGGGAAGGAGGTCTCTGAAGACAGGAAGTAACTTGACCTCCCCTGCCCCCATCCCCCATAGCCCTCAGCAACACAGGTCATTAGTCGGTGCCCACACACACACTCTCACACACACAAGCGCAAACACACACACACACACAAGCGCAAACACACACACACACACACACACACACACACACACACACACACACACACACAAGGCTACAGGGCATAGTGCGTGGATGGAGGGAACATCTGCTTGTTAGAGCATAATTCTGGAATAAACATTTAGTAGCGAACAGCACGATTATGGAATAAACATCTCGTAGCGAAGTTATGATTATGGCATAAACATGTAGACTATACTAAAGGCAAATTATACTACAGTGAAGGCCTACTATACTATAAATACTATGCTTACTATAAATACAATACTATAAGACTACTGTTCTACACTAAAGAATGTTTCCCGAATACATTCCCAATTATTAAGCAGTGCGTTTCCCATATGTAACCCACTATGAGCATAGTGTAGCGAACCGAGTCTAAATTAACACATGTCCTTAAGCCAAAATGAAAAAGGATTTACATAATTCTTCATGAAATACTTCCAGGAGAACCTTGGGTGGAGTAAGGACGTGAGAGTAGCAGCAGCACTGATTCTAGGGAGAGGCTGAACCACACGTCACCGTGAGCAGGACATGTCACCACTCCAGTGTTGATTCAGAGGAGGGAGGACGCACGTGGTCTGAGTGAGCCCTCGAGCTCCGTTTGTGTTCGTGTTGTCCGACGGCTGAACGGAATCGAACATGGTCCTCTAGGAGTGGCATCTATTCACTTGCCTGACCACACTTGTGAGTACATTAATTTATTACTCGGATTAACGCCGTTTCCCATGACAGGTTTGACTTTGTGCGGTTCAGGGATTAACCCAGAGGACGAGATGATAGAACAAGTTAGTCCGTATGAGGTTGACGGAGCTCTACGGCCGGTTTAGTCTTTCATAACCAGGACCACAACACCGGGGTGTTGAGAGGTTCCGGTTCTGATACGTTCTGGGTCAGGACCAGACAGGCATTCCTGGTTCAGATGAACCAGGCAGCGCTGCTTACTTTGGCTTAACTAAACGTTAATAGCCGATGGAACAACTAATTAGACCGATTTGGCTAAACCTAGCTAAACTTTTAGAAAGAGACCGGACATTGGAAACGACGAGGGAAACGCAGGCTAAAACGTATCCACAAGGCTATAATGTGAACAAAAGCTCGAGTAGCGCCTACAATTTAAAATGATACAATTAGCAAGGTATGGAAAACGAATTACAACCTTTGTATTGCGCCTCTTATTTCGAAACACCTGGTCTGTCCAAACAAGATTGGAAACGAATGTGTATACAATGGCAATCAATTCTTCTGATTTGAAAAACCGATAATGATAGTTCGAAATGTGTTGGTTGTAAATCAATGAAATGTTTGACGAAGTGAAGTCGGACTAACAAGTGTCTGAAGGGTTTCATTAACTTCTCCAAAATACCAACTTCCAATAGATATTGTACGGAAGCCCATTCCCGCCAGTAAAAAAAACAACAACCCCATTGTAAATCATAATTATGGGATAAAAAGTCGAAATTATGAGATACAAAGTCTGGGCTTCCATAATATTGCATGGAAAATGTGTGTGTGTATATATATAGGGTTATCCTGGAATATTGGATTCCTCAAAGAGTGAAGCATATCAATGGACTCCGTACAACAAAGTAATCAATAGTCATTTGTCAAGCCATGACGACATGAGCAAGGTTATTCAAAGCTTCTCACTTGTGCAAACACATCATGACCGATATTGTTCATAGTTCATATGTTCGTAGTTACTCACACCATTGTATTCTACGGATTAAAGTGACCTACAACATGCTTGATGTTTGAGTTGAAAGAAAATATGGTTACTTCAGATGAAATGCGGTGGTGTACGTTTTTCAAGTACTCACTAGCCATAATACCGTTAATAGAGATAACTATTCTGTAAAGAAAGAGGCGGAGGGATAGAGAGGCTTTCTAAGGGGGGATTAAGAGGCACACCGTCTGACTAACAAACATGTCAGCACGGGGCGGTAATGGTCCTCTGGTGAACACTACATCTTAAGTGACCTCACGACATCAAGGCACACAGATCTGTTCAGTGACAGTAAAAGTCTATCTATCTATCTATCTATCTATCTATCT
>JAOPJJ010000001.1:13872184-13880322 GCA_027122795.1 Enchelyopus cimbrius
TCTTACTCTTCCTGTTATTATTATGTCTGTTTAGAGGGGTATCTGTAGCCCAACAGTTGCTGGCAAAAGATCAGTTCCACCCGTTTGAAAATTGAAGAATGAAGGATGATAAGGTTATAGATATTTTGGGTAAATCTATTTCTTGTGCCAGATCTACTTCAAAGTAAGAATGAATTTGGTGTTATTTCTGCCAAGAGTATGACTGCACCTTTCTCTCAGAGGCATTTTTTCAAAAGTGACTCTTGTCACTTGCTGAGATAGGCATTATCTGTTGTAAAAATGTAGTGTTTCTGAAGACCCAAAGCACTGAACCTAGTGTGAGTGTATATGTGTGAGTGGGTGTGTGGTTATATCCCAGCTTGGCCACTACCAAGGGTGAAGCAGTGTGCCCCAGAATACTCACCAACCACTGGTTATACCAGTGGAGAGGTGAGGAATGATGTAGTCTAATTACAGACTGGGTGGATGATAACAAGATGGCCTTGTTGGTACAATGGCCAGGGTTGGGATTTGGCCAGGACACTGGGGTTAGCAACTCTAACCAAGATCTTTAGTGACCACCAAGGAGTCAGGGACCTCGGTTTATCATCCCATCCGAAGGACGTTAGCTCTTCTTTAGGACAAAGTGACCGTCTCTGTCCAGGGGTGAAGATATAACATATTATTGGGGATATTCCCCAGGCCAGAGGGCATCACTACCACCTCTACCAGCCCTGATTGTCCAAGTGTGTAGGTTGCGTTTTGACGTGTATGTATATTTGTACGCTTAGTTCAATAAAGTCCAGGATATGACCCAAGAGAGCAGGCCTGTGTGGCTGGTGATGATTTATTAACTGAGAGGGGATTGGCTCAATCTGGTCTAAATCTGGTCTATTTCACTCATGCTCAAACATAATTTTTCAACTGCCTCCCCATAAAGGGATTTTTTAAATGTTTCAGAATTTGTCCTCGTAAGACACCTTGACACAGCTGTGCTTTTGAAGTACAGGGCCCGTGATCGCAAATCTACTAATAATTGTGAAAAATGGATATGGGATATCGGACACGGCATATGGTTTGTCATAACCACAAGTCATATGTAAGCAATTACAAATGTTGACAGTCGGTTCTTCAAAACAACAGCAATATTTTAGAGGTTCACTTATTACTAAGCATTTTAAAGGGTGTCTCTGATAAACATGCAATATTGATAAATGAGAGAACCACTCAAAAGATAAACATGGTGTTGGGACATTTCTAAGAACGTTTTTGGGACAGGAAAAAGCCTTTACTTAGTACTTATTTGGACATGACTGTAAATACTTCACATTGACGGACAACATGCTAATCTCCTGAGGCACCGTGACATGGATGAGGTGCGTGAGGAAGGGTGGCTTAAAGCAGAGAGCTAGCGCCCGAGAGAGAAGGAGAGGGAGGGAGAAGTATTCGGCATGCAAACACACACCCACACACACACACACACACACACACACACACACACACATATGCCTATTGTATATATTTATATTGAATTGAGCAATGGTGACATTGTAAATCTCTTATCTTACATTTTTCTGATAGTAACAATATTGACATAACATTGACTAAAAATAACAGTGTTAGTCATTGAATGGACCTCAAATTGCCTCAGCATGGTGGCCCACATTTCTCTTTGACCAGAAAAGAGAAATGTGGGCTACCATTTCTTAAATTACCATTTCTCTCTGAGATCGGAGGTTACAATGTTACAAAACATAACGATTTCAGACTTGAAATTGCAATATTGGTATCACATTTCTATGAGGAATCCAAGGTATTCTGTTTATTAGCAGCTTTCAAATGTGTTCTTAGATGCATGTTTTAAATGAGCAGGCTTGGTTGGCGGATTCAAACCCAGGACCATTCAACTTGGAGTCACGCATGCTAACCACTGCCATTTTACATTTAACTTGTAAATGTCGAAAAAAAAACATTCTCTCTGCTTATTCAACAAACATTTTGTGAGAGAGAGGTAGAGAGAGACAATGAGAGGTGGAGGGAGAGAGAGTAAAATGAAAAAGGAGGGATGGAAGCAGACTAAGAGATGGAAGATAGAAACAGAACAAAACATGTGCAACGAAATGGATACAACAAAAAAAAGCTGATAGAGATTAGCCGAATGATCGCTAAACAACTGAAAGGAACCGGAACATCTGGTCCATTAGAGCTGGAAATGAACTGTGGGGGTAGAAACACACGCAGACACACCTACACACACATTCATTCACTGCGCTGACAGGATGTGTGGTGGGCGATACAGTCGCCACGGGTTGTTTACCAGCCCTCAACCGTCCGATTTTCTCCCTGTTCTGCAAACAGGATCCGTTGTGGATTGGACCAATTTCACAACATCGTGTTTACTGTAGAGGTAACACTGACCTGAGTGGGCCAAAGAAGGCGTGTGTGTGTGTGTCTGTGGCTGTGTGGCTGTGTGTGTATGTTGGTGTGTGTGTGTGTGTGTGTGTGTGTGTGTGTGTGTGCGCGCGCATTTATGTGATAAGAAGAGAAACAGCTGTGCACATAATAATGACACAGGAACCACTGCCCACAGCTGCATTTGTCACTTGTGTACCAATGTCTCTCTCTCTCTCTTCTCTCTCTCTCTATCTCTTTCTCTCTCTTTCTCTCTCTCTCTCTCTCTCTCTCTCTCTCTCCCTCTCTCTCTCTCTCTCTCTCTCTCTCTCTCTCTCTCTCCTTACATTACCGCTTACACTTTTGTTTTGTCATTGCCGTTATATGATATAGTATGTGTGTGTGTGTGTGTGTGTGTGTGTATGTGTGTGTGCGTGTGTGTGTGTGTATAAATCGACATCAACTGCGCTGGCCTCATGTGGGTGCTTCAGAATCACACGTGTGAATGTCTTCAGATGTGTGTGACTGGGGAACAGGAAGCAGCCACTGTGGTACCAGTGGCTGCTTCCTTCCTGTGGGCGTGGCCAGGCGATGACCAGCAGGAAGTCTCTCTCCCTAATAACTCCATGGGGTCAGACTGGAGCCATTGTCCACCCTCCCTGCCCCGGCTTCCTATGTGTATGGGTGTGTGTGTGTGTGTGGGTGTGTGTGGGTGTGTGTGTGTGCGTGTGTGTGTGAGTGCATGTGTTTTCCCATGTGTTTCAAGTTAAATTGAGTCTCCGGTAAATCTCAAAAATATCTACAAGTGTACATTTACCGGCTGATGTTCCCACTTTGGGACATATTTCAACCAAATGTCTATGTCAAGCATCCGTACGTGCCGATCCCAAATCCGGGGTACCCCGAGTGGGGCGCCCTACCTACCGGTACGAGAGGGACGGCTCCCTGTACTGTGAATGTTATGGATGTGTGTATATAAAGCAGATTGAAGGAGTTACATACAAATCTGATGTTTGTGTGAAAGACCGAGGTAATGAAAACAAACTCAACGTGGCGTTGTCTACTGCAGGCAGGCTGCAGGGTGAACGTTTCTGCAAAGAACTCGATTGCTCTCAACCACCCACAGATACGTCTGATATAACAGAGGAGGAGAGGAATTTGCAGCATGGGCACTTGTGATCCATCTCTCTCACTCTGTATTTGTGTTAATTAATGTAATGTATGAAAACAGGTTCAGTTCAAAGGGGTAATTGGATTTGAGGTTTAGATATGTTTAATCATGAACCTTCTCTTCTCATCTGTTTTTGTATGAAACAATATTGTACAGTTGTGTGTGCAATCTAGGTGGTATTAGAATTTGTATGTTTTTGTGTGCGCCGGTGCGTGTGTACTTTTCTTTGTGTATGTGTCTGTGTGTGTGCGTCTCCATTGCGTCAACAGTTCCCTAACGGTGCTGAAGCTAATCAGAGTGGTAATCAGTGGTAATTGGCTCCATTAATCACTGGAGCTGTCGCTGTGTCCTACTGGCTGGAAGCTGCTTTTCTCCCTGTTTCATTCTCCCCTCTCTCTCTCTCTCTCTCCCTCTCTCTCTCTCCCTGTCTCTTACTTTTTCAGTCTCTTACTCTTTCTCTCACTCTTCTCCTGCTGTTTCTCTATTTCTGCTTTCATTTACTTGTTCTATGTGTGTGTGTGTGTGTGTGTTAGATAACTGCCTAAAAGATAATCAAAAAATCAGTTGATCTTTCAAACAGTCCATTTTGAAGTTCTCAGATCATAAGGCAGACTCTGGAAGGTCTACAAAATGTCAGTATATTAACTGCCACATGTCCTGAGCTGTCATCAGGGATTCTTACATAAATAAAGAAGGCGAAGGAGAACGTTTTTCCTGGCGTATCTTAGTGAATGTGTCACATCACAGTCACCAAAGAGCAGGGTGAATGGGGCTGCATGAAAGACCAGACATGTTCCCTAACAGCCGTCGCATTGAATGCCGTCTTTATAGAACGTTTTGTTCCGCGTGCCAAGATGTCCTTCACGTCAGGGTAAAACTTTGATGTGAAACTGTAAAACACATTTTCGGTGTAGTTTATTTAAAGCATTGCGTGTGCCTATATATTTCCCCGCTGTGAGTGATTTTATATTTTTTTGTGGTAGATTTATCCTCCATCCATACATTTATCCATCCAGTTGGCCAACAAAACGTTTTCATTGCTGATTTTCTTTTTTTCATTGATTCTGTCCCAGTATTTGTTTCCATGTTGCTCCTTTCTCCAGGGTGTGTTTTCTCCAGGGTGTGTTTTCTCCAGGGTCCAAACCTAGCAAATGGAACCAATGGAACGATCCCAGCTATCCTCCCATCCGTACCCTTAAAAGGCCCGACTCTCTGAACCTTCTTCGCGATCGTGTTTCATCCTAATGGTGTAAGAGCTAAACCTTTACCGAAGGAATTCTATTATGGGGCAGAGATGTGACCTACGATGTCTCGTTTTGACTCGGTATTTACCAAAGCAATGAATGGAAAGTCAGCCACGTTAAAAAGCACTCTCGCTATCCTCTTATGTACCAGTGAGACGAATCATATGTAAACACACCTCCTTATATATTCTGCATTAGTTGGTGTGTGTGTGTGTGTGTGCGAGTCTTAGGACCTATGTGTGTGTGTGTGTGTGTGTCCATGTGTGTGTGTACGTGTGTTTGTGTGTGTGTGTGTGTGTGTGTGTACGTGTGTGTGCATGTGCATGTGTGTGTGTTAGATACTTTTACGGGCGTATGTTGACCTGTGTGTGTTTGCGTGTGTGTGGGGGTCATGTTCATGCATGTGTGTGTGAGCCTAGGGCTTAGGGATATTAGGTTACATGCTTTCTCAGAGCTCTCTGCGGCATACTGGGGCCTAATGCTGATGATTTGGGTCACAAAGGGTCAATTATCTTTATTAAAGCCCCCAACATTTCACCCATTGATGAGAATTGTACGGGCCTTTCTGACCTTGACCTTTAATAGAGCATTGCGTTCAGAGCGTTCAGCAGGTGGGAAAATGACCCGACTTGACATGACTTGAATTATGTAAAATAACACGTTAACACAAGTCATCTGCACAGTAATGGTCGATAATGATGGCTGCACCATGGCTGATTGACATCAGGTTCACCCTTTGCAAAGACACACACACACACATGCACTCACACACATCTACACACACACACACACACACACACTCACACACATCTACACACACAGTCGGTGAGGGGTTTAGAAACACCAGGGAACTAATGGGTTCCCATTCAGAGTCATAAGACCCCCATTTCATTTCCTATGTGTTTATGACTGGTCACCACACACTGGCTCCATTCATACGTGTGTGTGTGTGTGTGTGTGTGTGTGTGTGTGTGTGTGTGTGTGTGGGTGTGTGTGTATGATTATGTTCATATATATGCAAGTCTATTTGTTTAAATACTAAAAACATATGTGAAACATTTTCAAATAGCAGTATGCTATTGATTTGACTAATTTGTGCAGTGTGTGTGTGTGTGTGTGTGTGTGTGTGTGTGTGTGCGTGAGTGTGTGTGTGTGTGTGTGTGTTCATTGAAGCATTCCACCCTTCACCTGTATGTTGAGCTCACAGCATTTAGGTATAGGCCTAAGGTGAGCAAATGCTCTGCTTTAACAAATACATAAGATAGCCATATATCTTACAAAATATACCAATCTTCATATTTCTAAACGTTACACTGAGCTTAGTATCAGGCCAAGAGAACGTATTCAACTATGAATTGATAACCTACTCGACACAGCTCAAGTAGCCTGTATGTTCAGCTGTTCAAGTGCTATCTTTTAGTGACCACTACTGGCGACATGTGTGTATTGAACAAAAGGAAGTGGATGCACACTCATATTTTCTACTAAATCAGGAACAAAATACCCTATTTCATTCTAATAATTAGTCTTTATACAGGAGTGGGTTACATGACATAGGATACAACAGGATGTTACTGGAGGACAGTTGTGAAGGACACTATCTAGTTGGACATGGAGTTCAGAAGTTGTCTTACATTATTAGACATTTAAAAAAAATGGGGACACGTGTCTTTTTGGAAGGACGTGAGAAGCTTTACATAGCCTACAGTAAGTACCTCGAAAATATGATTATTTTTGTATCCACCACAACTTATAAGCTTGTGTTTGCACATAAATACGTAAAACTAATACTATTCAACATTGTGCGTTATCTTGCCCTCATCTCTTGCTTAAAACTATTGATCCAACTCACCATTGTCTTACGCCTGTAGCCACTAACATTGGCCATGCAACTTTCTGAACGTTTCTCAAACGATGGCAGGTTTAACGGGAGATTCCTGCGTTACATCATCTGATAATAACAGAATTGTATGGGCCTTTTTGACCGTGACATTTAGTGTTCAGCAGGTGGGAATATGATGTCGCACAATTAGGAATATCACTAATATTCCCAGTTGGGATATTGAGAACCGCATTGACCTTTGGGTTGGTAGAGATTGTTTTCGTTACAAGGTTTACCTTACGCTGCTTGTATCTGGATGTCAACTCATCGAGTGTCCCTTTAAACAGACCGCAACCAAGCTTCCAAATTCAGTTTAATGAGTTAATTACATCTTGTATAGATAAGGAATATAAATAACAACAACAATGATTCCATAGATCTAAAGTCCACTCAAGGCCCTACTTTGTACAGCTCTGCAGAAACGCAAACAAAATGAATGTTTACTTTTCAAGTTATTCGTAATGGAAATATTATGAATTTGTTCAACTGTTTTGTAAGGCAGATATGTATTGCATTGGCTGTAGATCACGGCCGCTATTAAACATAAATGGTTGAGCTCACTCCTGCTGTGGGTGAGCCATACAAACTAGGCCTCTTTCCATAAAAATGTAAAATGTAAAAGCAAGGTTTTATCTTACAAAGCCAGCCGCCATCGTTGATACCCAAAGACTACACAAAGTAAATGTACCACGGATGGACACTCACAGGGAAGTGTATGAGCACACAATGCACACTAGAGGGCGGTATAGACAACCCATCATTCACATGGGGACCGACAAACGCTTTTCTCTGCCACTCATCTGGTCAGAAAAACTACCACCAGCTACAGACAACAAAGATATATGACTATAGACACAGACTAGGAGGTCGTTATCGTCCTCATTGTCCAATCGGAAGACTTGAGCAGCAAAATATTACAGTCCTCGACTACAAAATGACTTAAATGTAAAAAAGGAGAAGAAGAAGTGTTGTTACATGAGTGGAGAGAACACTTATAATGCAGTAGAACTGTGCGAAAAATAGGTGTTAGTGGCAACAATGAACAGCTTTCTGAGCATTTACGTACCGAATGGTGAACATCTCAGTTCACTCGTCTTTTTAGTACCGTATGGGAAATTAGTTTCCGGTGTGTGTGTTTTACTGTGAGTCTCACAGTCATTTCATGTTTGCATATACATATATATATATATATATATCATCATCATCATCATCATCATCATCATCATATTCATCATCATATTCCGCATGAAAAACAAACATATGCAACAACAGTGGAAAAAGTAGTACAGTTGAAAATACAAATAATAGTTTCACTCATAAATATCATGCTAATATATACCATTGCCCATAAACATGGGTTGTCATACTAAGAAGGAAGTGTTGTAGGATTTGTCGAGAAGAGGGGGGGGGGGGGGGGGGGGGGGGGGGGGGGGGGGGGGGGGGGGGGGGGGGGGGGGGGGGGGGGGGGGGG
>JAOPJJ010000001.1:14616715-14627188 GCA_027122795.1 Enchelyopus cimbrius
ACGACCACAAAAACACAACCTTTTTTGGAGCGGTTTGAATTCAGGATGTTAACCTGGACTTTTGGAAGCTATTCGATTTAAATGGAGCATGATTCTTGTGGAATTCCATTGAAGTAGTAGTAGAATCCCTCACCAATCATGGCTTGTATACAGTTGCGCACCAACACAGGCAGGAAGCCATGGTAAGACGCCGTGCCGGTGCAATCGATGATGTTGGACAGCTTCGGCGTCCTCTCCAGGTGTACTATTGAAGTTAAAGTGCGCAAAGATGCTGCTTTTATATCCTAGGAACAAAAGGAAAGCAGACGTTAAGCAAAAAGACGCCACTAGTCTCGACGAAATCCACTCTGAACCGTAACAAATTGGCATTTGCAAATGGGATGCCTCCGTTTGCACACACATGCTTTTAAGACCGGAGAAAGACGTCTTCCTTACCACAAGCTGTTTGTCGGTAATCTGCAGTACATCTACCAGTTCCTCTATTAAGCCGTTGTATAGTATGCTGTTGGCGGACTCCTGGAGCGCATTGGAGTACACTGCAAAGGGAGGAAGCGCAGCATCAGTCAGTCTGTCGGCATGTGCCACAGTCAGTACCGCTCTCTCACCGTGGGGTTTGGAGGCGGGACCATGCGCTCGCCATACCTGCCAACACTCCCGTTTTTCCCGGGTTTCTCACATTTTTTTTAGCCCCATCTCCCCGACCCCACCCGGTTTGTTATTTCTCCCGGTAAACTCCTTTATGAATAATCGGAGATCGGACCAATATGTTTGTCTAATGTTGACCAGTTGCCAGATCTTGCATGAAACGCATCCAATTCACACAATCCACACACCATACAATTTTCAACACATTTATCACCTCAACCTGGCAACCCATAACCCAGTTGCGTAGTGGATCTCTGCGCAAGCTTCGCGGAAAGTTCAGACTGGAAAGCGAGCCGATAAAAAAATGTCAGGTGAAAGTGGTGTTCCCACAAAGAAGTCTATTATATATAGCTGTAAAAATAATATAGCTGTAGCAGTCCCCCCCTGCCCCCCCCCCCGGGTGCGCGCCGCCATGCCCCGGGAGGTGGCAGGTGTGGCGCTCGCTCACCCAGTATAGAAATGGCGTGGAGTCGGGCCTGCACGGCCTGCAGTCTCTTCTTGTGGTTGGAGAAGCCGTGGGCCAACCGGATGTGTGTGAAGAGGAGAGTCTGCTTGTCTTTAGGGATGTTGTACATGACGGTCAGGGACTCCATGATCTCAGACGGACTCTCTGAAATCTAAAGAGCACAGGGGAGGGTTGATAACAAGCAGAACATTGATAATATATACATGTATTACGAACTGTAATGTAAAGGGGATGCAGGTCAGACTTTACCTTGTCGAGCTGCTCGATGTGAATATAGTGTAGTGTGTTGGTGCTCGTCTGCGAGGGGGAAAAAAGCCAAGGTTTTCACATGAATACTACAAATAAGGAGGTACGGAGACTGCTTCGTTTTTGGGTGAATCGATCGGGCTTACTTTTCTCTCTACTTTGACCTCTGGGCCTGGTTCGGCGTAGAACTCGAAATGCAGTGTCGTGGCACTGGGTGGGTATTTCTGGTGCCCCAGAAAAACAACATCATTAATCTAAATGTTACACAGTTCATTAAAAGGAAGAAACAAGTCGTTCGCAATCAGGGCTACTGCAAAAATAACCGCGACGTTGATTGACGCTTACCGACATCGGCAGATCCCTGCAGCATTCGGCCAGCCCAAACCCGTTCTCCTTTCCTCCCCAACTCTATACAACAAAAACCATGTTGACCGTTCAGATTATTTGCTCAGAGGGCACTCGGTTTTGCACCAACAAAGGGTAAACCTTTATTGAAATGGTATTGCGAAACCTCTGCCAGATGTTGCAGGCGGGCCAACAGGGGCGTCCTCTTGTCAGACCCCAATCTTGTGATGTAGTTGGAGCGTTTGCTGAACACGTACAGCAGGTTGAGCACCGACAAGACCACTTGCATGTCGCATGACGCTAATAAGGTGGTTAAATGCTGTAAAAGCAAAAAGAACAGGGGAGGGGAACAGGGGGGATGCATTATTTTCATTATTCATATGGTTTCATAGCCTGGCTAACAGCAGACTAAATCACTAATGAGATGCAGTCTGGCGACCACCTAATCATTTTCCTGTAGAGGAGGCGGGGTTCCCGATCGTCCAGAGCCGTTTATTGGGCGCTACGAATGTCTATCATACGCATCTGTTCGTAGCTCTTAGCCAATCGAATGAAGGAGAATGAATCGAATGAAGGACTGCAAAGCCAAACGTTGTTCTTCTTTTAAAATAAACTTTTGTTCTAAACTATCTAGAACACTGTCCACAGCTAGATCGAAAGAGAGCTTCGATTCTGGTTTCGGCAACCAAGGGTAATAGTGCATGTGCAGTGTTGAGCGGCATTACCTCTATGGAGCTGTAGAGGTGTCTGGAGAAGCTGTACTCGATGAGCAGCGCGGTGAAGTTGAGCACGGCCAGCAGCAGGGCCTTGAGGTGCCCGTTGTCTGGCCGGTCGCACACCAGCAGCCACGACATGCTCTCCACGGTCTGGCCTGCGTCGCACAGGATGCCATCGAAGCGGTCCAGAAGGTCCACCCAGTGGTACAGCTCACACTGGGGGAAGGACATTGTGACAGCGTTAAGTTACCGTAGCGGGGGGAAAAAAAAAATCACATAGCAGCAGATTCTCTCGGGTGGCATTGCAGAAAAACCGAGCACTTTGCTTAAATTAAATAAGAAACTCGCCGACCGCTGCTCCTGACATATTGTTTACCTTTCCAATATTCCAGGTCTTAATGTGCTGAAGTTCAACAAGCAATTGCTCATCACTGCATGCCTTGAGCTTCTCTATCAGGGTCCTGCAGTCCGCGGGCTGCAAGGTACGGAGAGGGCAAGAAGCAATATTAACGAAAAGCACAATAAGTCAGCGAGTCTGGAGTTCATTGCACTGCCGCCAATTATGCACACTCACAGCTTCCGTAGGGGTCTTCTTTAACTTGCTTCTGTCAACCTTCATTGTCGCTACTTTTTATTTGTTGCTCCTGTCGACACACCACATGAACAACATAAGGACATCATGTTGTAGGGGGCAATGCCATATAGGGAAAACCACTACCTTACGTTAAACATAGAAAGAACCACATCATGTTACAGAGTGATTAATACAAGAGTGATGAATACACTTACAATAAGTAGTTTGGCACTACCCACTCAACAGCATGGTTTGTTCACTTTACCTGCAAAATTCAAGATTGAAACCACATCAAATTTCACAGAAAATGTCGGACCCTCTAAACATTCTGCCGAAATGAAAGTGAAAACGGACACGGTATTCAAAAACTCCTATACAACTCATGCAGCTTCCTGATGACAGTTAAAGGAGTATTCCGGTATGTTACACTTTAAGCCTTATTTCCAGTTTGTTTAGGATGAAATGGATCGGTTCAGGTGTTCAATTTGCCGAAATGCTGTGTTTGGAGAAGTTTAGCTTTTTTTGTAGCCCCACTGTAGAGGTAATAGGACCAATCGTCATCGGTCTTAAAGGAACATTAAAGTTTTTTTGCAAAGCTGTGAAACACACCGACTGGTCACTGGTGTTCATTGATTGTTCGACAAACAAAAAAATCGGAGCAAAGTATGATTTCCAGCAGGCTGTACGAGTCATTTTGTTGTAGCCAGGCCACCGGCAGGAACCGGGAAATAAATTGTTTACATTCCGAAAAAGAGTAACGATCCTCTAACTTCTGCTGGAAAACTTACTTTGCTCTGATTTTTGTGTCGAACATCAATGAACCCCAGTGACCAGTCGGTGAGTTTCACAGATTCGCAAACGAACGTTTAATGTTGCTTTAGGACCGATGACGATTGGTCCTATTACATCTACAGTGGGGCTATAAAAAAGCAAAACTTCTCCAAACACAGCATTTCGGCGAAATGATCACGAACCGATCTATTTCATCATAAACTAACTGGAAATAAGGCTTAAGGTGTTAAATACCGGAATACTCCGTTAAAAATGTCATGCAAGACCTGGTAATTTGAACAAAAGACAATATATAATGCACCATTGGAGACAGTTGGATAAGCTATCGATAATGTCTACACACGTCAAGCATAAAAGACATGGCGTGGCTTGTTGGCTAACGACAAAATAAATATACCCGTTTAATTAATTCACATTGAAAAAAGCTACACGTCAATAAACGCATACACAGACGGCAATGCTTCTTGCGGTCCCCTTGAACCAGCCTGCAGTTTAGCCAACAACTGCAATGGGTTTGCAGTCCGCAATGCAAGCAACGAGAAAGGCACAGCTTTAGCATTAGACCGATAGTAGCGTCGTCTAGCTAGCGGGTTACGGTTAGCCCGCTCGCTGCCAGCAATAGCCGCTATTTTAAAGTCTGCGGCCGCGCAAATCCAACTACTTGCTACAATATGAATCGGTCCACTTGTGACCAACTCGCCCCAAACCAGACAAAATGTTTAGGACCAAACTAGGTCATTAGTTAGCTGGCGTTGTAGCCGCTGCCTGCGACTGGCACTGGGCAAAGCTACGCTGCTAGTGTCAAACTATGCCCCGAACACAACGTTACTGAGGGAGAGAAATACACCTTGAGCCGGTCAAACGCAGACAATACAGAGGTGACGTCCACACATGCATGGATGTCCCGAGTGCTAACAGAATGCATGGAAACCCCGCTAGGTTTTGCTTCACCCCCCAAGAAGCTACAGCAGCCCCTGATTTGACTTATCCCCGAGCCGGGCCTGACGTGCCTGTTGACTAATTTACCTCGCGGTTGCACTGAAGGCCGCATGAGAAACCCGCACTATCAGCCTCCTCAGCCCTTCTCCGCTGACACATTACCCCAATATCGCAAACACCGCAGCAGTGGATTGCAATATCGACAGAAAGCTATTGATTCTATAACAGCAGATCGGACCACGTTGATCCTTACCCCGGCCCTTGGAGCTAGCAAGTCGTAGCACGCGTTGGCTTGGCTAGCTAGCTTGCTTGCTTGCTAGCTACTTGAACGCAGAGCAGAAACGTAGAATTACTCGCTGAATCATTCCCGTGCGAGTCTAACGTGACACTGCGAGTTGGCGTATTTCGTAGTATTCCGATTGGCAGGGTGCATCGACCGGCCCGGCCTGCGGCTTTACCGGTCCGCCACGGCGCTCTGATTCCTGGGTTATTTCTCGACGACAGCGCCGCGCATGTATCCGTAGCGTAGCGCCTCTAGACACTAGACTTGACAAGTCATTATGACCGGGGTAGTGTGCAAAGTGAATACTGGCACAGCTAGGAGTTACTGTTGGGTTTCTCGGTGCATTGACGAATTCAAAAAGCGTCAAGTCATTTGCCAACAAAGAAAAAATATTTAATGAATGATGAATGAGGTCCATGACTCCAATTGTGATAAAGATCAAATTAGTAAAGAATTGGAGTCAACTTTATTCCAACCATTACAATTCAGTTCAACATGAACTGGCCTCCATTTAGCATCTTCGTGTTTTCTAATCACAATAATAAATAATACTCAGATTATCTTTCCAAAAATATATATACATTATGTTTGTACGGGTAACCCCCTTACAATACTATACTAATATAACTGTCGCTACTACACGACTAAAAGAAAATAATCGCTGAGATGGGCAAGAAGCAAAATGTATCAATGGGAAGACAACCTTGAAGGCAAAGAAACCTTTTTTGTACATTGATAGAGATGGGAACGATATAGAATGCCTAACAAATAAGGCAGTTTAAGCTGTAATTAGGCCCGCTGTTCTACAAATAATAAATGCATTGCTATCTGTTCCAATTCAAACAAGTCCTCTTAAAATTGCAAGTGTAGGCTAATTATTAAGAAGCATGGTAATTCTAGAATTCGACTGAGATAAATGAATAAAAAAGTTCAATACATACCAGAAACTGCTTAGGTACAATATCTCCATTCTCCTCCTCCTCAGCTAGTTAAACAGTCTTTTAACAAGGCAATCTAAAACAAAGAAGAAGACCAATCTTAGCAAAAAAGCAACATGACAGTTTTTACTAGACCAAACATTAAGTATGAGAAAATGTTCATAGGTGATGCATTGACACAATGTTCTCTTTGTTGTCACTTCCTGTCTGAACAGACAACCTGTTTTAAATACGAGTTAATAAGTTATCTTTACACTGCTACAATAATGACACATTTTGGTTGAATTGCTTTAAATCCAAACTACAAACTATATTGTACACGATTAGTTTCTCCTGGTACTTCTCCTCTGGACTAAATTAACCACAGTGGGAGCCTTTCCTTGAAATGATCAATTTAATATTTTTCAATCATGATGGGTCACAACAGAGCTATCATGCAACATGGGTTGTGTTCTGCTCTTGCATAAACAGACATTTGCTTCAGTGTGCATGATCGTACAGATACGTGCAAGGCGAAACTGTATCATAACATTTAATGTTTTTAGCGTTTGGAATGGATACAGTGGAACAAGAGTCACTGATGAACTCATATCAACTCTCAGTATGCCAGCATAACAATAGCACGTCTTCCCTTGTTGCAAGCATTAGGAACATATCAAGCAGAACTGAGCTATTGTATACGGTGAGAGCAAGCAAAGAACGAGGTCAAGAATGTCGTTAAGTGTAATGGTGCTTGTTGATTTTATTTCAGCAGTTTAAATATATCAACAAACAGACTAAACATAGCGGGGGCTACATTGGGGACTGACAGTTGTTTTGACTTCTACCATAGTATGTAGCGCAATGATTTAAGTATATCAAATATAAAATGAGTAGTATACATTATTGTACTGTCTGGAGCTGGAGTGTGTGGAAAAATCGTTATCCATCTTAAATGCCGTCTTGCTCCTGGTGAGCAATGCTTCATTTTAGAACAGGTAAAAAAGTAAGTAATCCGTATTTGTGTCTCCTCGCTTAATGAAATGGACAAAGAAACCAATGAATACGTTGGGCATCATATTAACATTATTGAACATTGGTGCTCCTAGTTTTCCTGCATTTATGCAGTGGGAAAACCAAATCGTGATACATCAACCAATGAAATCTACATCAAGTTATCACAGCATCACAAATGTTGCTAGTACAAAGATCTCCCAAAGGGTTGCTGATATATGACCAGGTCTATTGCAAATGTTCATGTGTAGAATAAAATATTCATCCTGCACATTTTCCTGCACAAACACATACGCGTTTTGTCATTCAATTTCTCTCCCATTTGTATTGTGTTGTTTACTTTACACCCTTGAAAACCTGAATTGTTTGCCATTATTGACTAGATTTCAGGGTGAGCAGACCGCCTTGTGAATGGCAGAGGCCCTCTGTGTTCATGTCATCACAATGGTCTTTCATCAAGTCAAAATCCAAGAGGCTGCAGATACTGCACACACTGAACAAAACACTATAGCTTCACTACAGCAGTGTGGCTCATTTATACATCGTGGGTACGCCTACATGTTTTTGAGCATGGCTAACGTCACTACAACCATAACATGGATACATGTAAAAGTTCACATAAATGAATGGAGTCCTTGACGGGTCCATTTTTAATCCTGATTGTTAAAACATTGCAACGCCAATGGGCAACTTAAATAACATTCAAGACTAACTCGAGAGTGGTGGTTAAGCTGGTGACTCGCTCACGCTGGCTAGAGTAGTGGTGAAACGTGTTTCATAAAAATCATACGACGTAAATGTCCGGTGCATTGTCAAATCAGTCCATCATGTAAAACCAACCCATAGTTACCATGGGCTACCTAGCTAGGACATGGTAACGCTAATGTTAAAGAATGCCTTAAAACACAACCATCGTTACCCAGAATAAAACCAAAATATGCTCCGGTGCTCTGCGTGTCCACGGTCAGCCAGGAAGAGAAAATAAACGAACACACACACTCGATGTTCTTCTCATCAGTGGTTTGACTCATCGTTCGACAAGAGATTCCGGTGGCTAACATGACTACATGCTAATGTTGCTAGCAGTAGCCGCTAATGCTAGCAGTAGCACACGGGGGGCACGCATCGCTCGCGCAGGGAGCCCGGTGGCTAACTTGCACTACATGCTAATGTTGCTAGCAGTAGCCGCTAATGCTAGCGGTAGCACACGGGGGGGGGCACGCATCGCTCGCGCAGGGAGCCCGTGTGGCGCGTATGGGTGGGTTCCGCGCGAGCTACACAGCTAGGAGCGAGAGCACAGCACAATGCTATCCGCGGGATCAGGGCTACATAAAAAAATGGCGGTCGACATGGAACAATGTTCCGTTTACCCCGTACAAAACCTCCTGGACGCAGATTTCTAGTATACATTGTCGTTGGAAGTTCACGAAAAGGTCGAGGAGTATACGCGTCTAAATACAAATACGTGTTACAGTCAAATGTTTTATTTTTGCTCACCTCGTTTGCGTGATAAATTCACTTCTCCATCTTGCACTAGCCGAGTATGCCGTTTGGGTCTCGCGAGATCTTGTTTTGCAGACGCTCCGGGCACTCCCTTGTACTTGGAAAAACCCTGTGCCGTCCGCGAACATGGGCTACTTCTATACTCAAAACTATCGCAAATAGCGGATACCGTAAAGTGCACATAAATGTTAAGCAACACATGTGCTATAGTTACAAAAAAAACACGGAGGAAATGAGGTCCAGCGAAGGGCTCTACAGTGAAACTCATTAGTTTGTAGCCAACCCAAATCTGCATCTATAATAAAGTAACCCGTTTAAACAAATTCATAATTTGGATATCTTATTGCAAGATCTAATGAACTAAAGCACTTTGTGTAGAGCCATTTGAAAACGTTTGAATTGTGGAAAGCGATACACAAATTCACCTGATAGTTATGCAGTGGTCCATCAAGATTGAACACCTGGTATGGGTCATGTCAATAAATTCAGAATGTTTTCCCAAAGTATAGTTTATCTGTTTGGGTCATCTTTAAAAACCATTGTGTGTAACATACAGTTTGTTGAAACATGAGTGAATATAAACAACGATACATAACCAAACAGATTAAGTCAAACTAGGGCATTTCGTCAGCACAAAAAAGCTCCCGTGATACATTGACAATACAACATGACCAACTAAGCATGACATATTTACTGCATACACGTAATAAAAAAAAGAGGTTCATATATTTTCCAAATACAGCAATGCATCATGTACAAGTCATGTTTAAAAAGATTTCAACAGTCATATTAACTATAAAAAAGAAATTAAATTACAATACGTATTTACACATCACACAATAGCCCTCACATCTACTGTGACCGGCAAGATCTACATCTCAGCCAGGGGGAACTAATCATCGTAAGCTCACTGCTGCCAACACGTCTAGATCCATCACACGCTAAACCGACGGGATGCTAACGAGACCTCCCTCTGTGGTCTCGCATCGTACTGCTTACTCCGGGTGGAGCTAAATTACAAATATTTACAATGACTTAAAGAAACGTAAAAAAGCAACAACAAACCAATGTTCTGAGGTTATGATAATCGTAAGAGTGGAGAGGATATAAAAGAGTGGAGAACATGCTTATGTAGAAAACATTCCGTCATTTCAAATGAAAGTTTGAATCGACCTGGACTTGCAGCATGATCGTATTCTAATTTGAGCATGGTAACGAGGGATTTAAATAATGCATTGTGAATATTTGCTGGGACAAATGACTATTTTCTAGAGGAATTTGTGAGGATTTAAAAAAATGGGTTAAATTGTATACAAAAATATTGTAAAATGGGGTGCAATTAACAATCTGAACAGGGAAAACTGAGGATACATGCCTAAAGTAAAATTCTGGAAACAAGTTTCTACAATGGAAACTAAATAAAAACAGGATTTCAATAGGTCTCTTCTCTCTTCATCACATGATGACTGACCACAACACGATATTGTACCAATTATATGAATTATTCCATAAGTATGGCACACGTGCTATTCATTAGGAACCTCCAATTTTTTTTTTTTAAACCTTTAGGGACCGAATATTCTTTCCTATTCCATGGTTAAAATAGATGCCAATCTTAAGTTTTTATGCAAAGATAAGACTACATACTCTTTCAGCCCAACTCAAAAGTGGGCCCATATTTCAGATTTTGTATTGCCTTCATAAGATATACGTGTCGTTAATGGATCAGTGGAACCACTTCTCTGAATGTTTGTGGACCGAAAAGTAAAAAGTAGCACGGAGGGAGATGCAAGAACCGATAATCGTTAAAAAACCTATCATAAAAAATATAATGAAACCTGTCCGAGCAGTCGTTCCTCGCGAGTCATTTCTTCTTCATTTCCCACTTCAAACATGAGGCCACGCGGCCAGCGGAGCCTACAGCAGGAGTTTGCCATTGCGGTGAATTTTGAGAATTTTTCCAAGTCTCTGTTTTGCAGTTGCAAGTCCTTTCTTTGGACGTTTCGATGCTAAAATTGATAGAGAGAGAGGGA
>JAOPJJ010000001.1:14944969-14958161 GCA_027122795.1 Enchelyopus cimbrius
GTCCTGTAGTGTAGGTCCTGTATTGTAGGTCCTGTATTGTAGGTCCTGTATTGTAGGTCCTGTATTGTAGGTCCTGTATTGTAGGTCCTGTATTGTAGGTCCTGTATTGTATGTCCTGTATTGTATGTCCTGTATTGTGTGTCCTGTATTGTGTGTCCTGTATTGTAGGTCCTGTATTGTATGTCCTGTATTGTATGTCCTGTATTGTGTGTCCTGTTGTGTAACCCTGAACGGAGACGCCATGGAGGCAAAACAAATTTCAGTGCAAACTGACAATAAAGTTGTATCGTATCGTAACACATCGTACACCCACACACGGTGGCTCAGGAGGTAGAGCGGGTTGTTCAGGTAACCGGAAGGTTGCGAGTTCGAACCCCGGCTGTGTTGAGGTGTTCCCTGAAGACGCCTCACCCCCTGCCTGTTCCTGACATGCTGGCTGTCGCCTTGCACGGTTTGACCCGGTGTCAGTGTGTGAATGACTGTATGAATGGGTGAACGCGAGGTATTCATCGTACTGCGCCCTGGATTACCACCTGCAGCGCTTTTACTATGAGGCCCCTGAGAAGGGTAATCCTCTCCCTCGGCCGCATCCCTCCACAGTCGGAGCTCCAGATATCCGCACACTCCTGGACACCGGTCGCCCCTGGGCAGCGACGGTGAAGAGTGAACCGAAAGGCATGTGGACGCGACGGGAAGGGGCTCAGGGGAACGTTCACAAACGGCGGAGACACCGTACGATTTGACTCCTCCCGCTTACTGTAGAGCGGTAAACAGGAGTCTTGTTTCAGTAACAGTGATACAACTGCGTGGATTACGACCTTGAAGATCGTATAAGACATATAACCGAGTTAAAATGTGTATATGTACGTTTGTACTGCATACCCCTTTAATGTAGGATCCAAAATGGCCTCCAGACAGCAATATCATGGGGCAGAGGAAGGGATTCATATGTCATGAAATATTTAAGAGTGATTTCTTTTTTTCGTATGCGTATTACGCTGCTCACTCCACTGTACGTCAAACTCCAGAAGACTCGCCTATTGAAGAATGCTCTACCTAGTGCCTGGCACGCTCTTTGCTCGTTAAACAACATTTAAATCAGACTCAAAACGAGTGTGTTGGTTTTTAAAACAATGGGATATCGTTAATGTTCAAATGATTCCTAAAAGATCACTTTGAACTAACTAACCGCTATTATCATCCAAGATGAGCTCCAACGAACCAACTGCCATGATTTGACTCGGTGTCGGTATCAAAATGTCCGATTATTCAGTCTCAGGAATAGAACGGCGTTTGTTTCCAACGAGCTCTCTAAATGATCCATTATTATTATCGTTGATACTACGTGTTCACTCATCCTGATTCATCCAAAAGCGTGTGTGCCAAGTAACAGAAGGGGCGTTTAAGAAACGGTGGCTTCCTTATGCCCTAAGCGCTGCATAGCTGTGTCTCTGAACAAACGGAGAACTTGCATGATTGGAACATGAGTGATGGGTATTAACTGTGCTGAGCGATGCCGCGAGTCTCTGCACCTTGTTGTCATCATGATAAAACAGGTAGAATCTACAAGGGAGTACATTTGAACAGGAGAGAAATACTTTTGGTTGCCATGACTTGTTTTTCATCGGCCATAAGACAAGAAAATAAGTATTTGAAGCCATATCCTTAATCGACGTTTCCTGCCACTCTATAGACAACTGAGCACAGTGGTTCTGTATAAATACTCTTTTGGCTGATATGAACTGAAAGTGAGATAGTAAAAGGTAAACCTAATTACAGCGTTCACCGCAGCAGTTCACAGTGGCATGTCTGTCTAAAGGTCATTTGGGAGTGGGGATGCCGATGAAATGTCATCATAGCTTGATAACAGAGATGCTAAAAAGACAGTAACCAAACGGTCCTCCGGATGTTGGCCGATACAACCGTCCGCACCTGCAGACCGTGTAGGACATCTGACAGAACCGCTTCATGAGGCCACAATGAAGACCAACCCTTACATGCATTAGTTTTAAACAACCTATTGCTGAGAGACCCAATTGACTCAGGGTTTTATTCCAAAAAAAAGACCTAACATCAAATCTGTTT
The DNA here is from genome assembly GCA_027122795.1 of Enchelyopus cimbrius. Classification (NCBI taxonomy): domain Eukaryota; kingdom Metazoa; phylum Chordata; class Actinopteri; order Gadiformes; family Gaidropsaridae; genus Enchelyopus; species Enchelyopus cimbrius. The sequence continues at coordinate 14,947,055 of JAOPJJ010000001.1, forward strand.
CAATACATTTCAATGTAAGAACTGACAACACAACCAAACTTTAACACAGACTTTGACTGCCCATCTTAGAAGAAATCAGGAATCACAGGACCAGCCACTACGTTATGCCTTTCAAACTCTGACAAATGCCTCAGAGGATTCACACATACGACCACTGGAGTTTCAAAGCGTCTCATCTCATGGATGAAATCTATCAAATCGTTCCGTCTTGCAAAACGGACTGTTGACGGCCAAGGCGATGCCATGCGAAGGCTCGCCTGGGATACATGCATTCTGTTTAGGGGGAGCCGAGAGCATCTGTTTAGAAGGACTCTCCAGAAGGTTCCAGTCACCGGAGAAGGTCTTCTCGTGATGCTCACGGGCGCTGTCCGCTTCAGCACCACTTACACACTCGACCCAGTTCTGCACCGAGGCCGAATAACAAATATTGCATTCACCGCTCACGTCGCCCTCACACACACACACACACACACACACACACACACACAATAATGAAAAAACGACCAATTTCACTCGATCGCTCTGCCTTGTTTGCATGCAGGTCTACATATTCGTGCACGCGGTCGTGGTAGCATGCTGTGATCCGTGTTCCAGGGTGAGCTGCTGCAGGCCTACCGTGGGGCTGCAGGCGTCGTGCGGGCCTAGGAGGCTCGACACGGTCCTTCCTCGCCGACTAAGCCGATGCCCTTAACCGAGAGGGCATCCATCCTGTTGGTGCCTCTGTTCTAGTCTACAATACAGCCCGGGGCCAGGCCTGGACGTCTCCAAGCTGCCTCCACTATTGACATCGCCGCATTTATGACCCGATTCCAATGTGCCACGGAGAAACAGTGAATGTGGGGGGATTTTCCCCGTAAATGCATGACTATTCCTTTACACACAGCCTACACCGGGCTGTGTACCGTGCAGCAGCAACAGCATTGCGCACATAAAAAGCCTTTAGCACCAAACCGGCCGAGTGACCGAGTGCTGCAGTGGGTGGATGCTCGTCCTCCCGTGTTGGCCATGTCCTGCTGGGATTTGCTAACCTGAACGAATCAAAGTCGACGGTCCTTAGATGGTCGACACATCATCGTGCATGAACTGAACGGTATCCCCTTGAGCCTGCCACTGAATGCACCGGGTGGGTTTTGTGCTATTCTTCCCTTTTCGGATGCAGTGTGCACCACACCCGTCCACCGTCGGATCAATACGCTCCTCCGTACGAGCGGAGACGGCGTGAAATGCTACCAAAAAAGACAAATCTTACCCCGAAATAAGAGTATGGATGGAAAAAATGAAGGTTACCGGTGACCATGAATGACACGATCCACCCATAACGGCGTTTAAAAGACGATATCGATGGAGGGATCGCCTACTCGGACAGCATCCACATATTCCGAGTCGTATGGAGTGACATCATGTCAAAGATCCATTCCGTATTTATCGGTATATTCGGATATCGATACGCATATTGAGGATGGTGGCGGCTGGCCCGCTTACCTTTTTGAATGAATCGGTCGATCCAGCGAACATACACCTCGGATTTTTCCTTCCCCACGTCTAATTCACGGTTTATAAATTCGGATTACATTGAGCTCAATCAAAATACCAAACACCATGTTCCGAAACATTTGGTATTTTTTTCCTCTACAAGCCCCCCAAAAATGCCCGTGTATGTTTGCCACGCATGGAGTCTTGTTCCCATTCACCTGGAGGATGAAGACCAGCTCTGCGACATTTATTGATGCAAGCATACGGACGCGATGGAAAACAGATTTCCACACGAAAAAATCGTCCACGGGTGAAATAAAAACAAAACACTTACTTTGTCACCGTTACAGAGAATCCAGAAAGGCGTTGTTGGGCTGCAGATGTGGAAAAGATTGAGGAGAAACTGCGGTTGTCGCCATATTGTTGCTGGTATCCGTCCCCTACATAATTGATGACTCTCAGCAGAATGTAAGGGAGTGTCGCCAAGGGCTTTTCTTAGAATCGCGAAGGGAGTGTGGCCAAGTGCGTTTCAAAAAAAAAAAAAGAGTCGTTTAAACCTTCGTGCTTTGAAAATGGCTTGCACACCAGAAGGCATCCTGGGATGTTGTGTTGGTGATGCTGCGAAATAAGAATGAATAATATATAATCAATATAAATATACCATAACCTAATGAAAAGGTTGATTTTCTCTTGTTCAGCATCGGAAACATTTTGGAAGTGTCCAACACAACAATGTATTCCTGTAAGGACACATCATTTCATGATTAATAACTATATATATATATATATTTATACATATTGTTTTTTTACATATAGTTTTTTTTTATAGGCCTACATTATATAGCAGCGACGTGGGAAAGTAAGAGACTGGGTAGCCAGCTTTACCCAACATTAGAAATTGATTACATATATTCCACATTAACTGTTAAAAGGTAATAACTGTAATCATAGTGAGTGATATGGCCATACTACAATACAAAATATCGTAGAACAAAGACCCAACTACAATATAATTCTTCTTCAGGAATTTTAAACCATTGCTGTTCTAATTAAACATTTCCTTAGACATCTTCTATCCCTTCAGGGTCGACGAACCTTCTGCTCTTTCCCAGCACTCAATGGACATGAGGACCACAAGGCTATGCAGACCTGCTAGGTTGCATCTCCAAATTGTGTGCCCTGCCTTTAAAGGTTGTATGAGTGATTCTAGGCCGAAACATAATTGCTAAAATTCATCTGAGCTTTCCCTACGATCTGCTAGCTGCCCAACCCATAAGCAGGCCGTCAAAAAAACGCATGTGTATGCAGCCAATGCTCCTAGATCGTACACAAACACAAATGGTACTAGTAAACAAATGGCAGAATTGCTGATACAACCTTTAAGGTGGTTTTATTGAGCTGCCTTTTGTATTTATAAAACAGAACAACTTAATAAAACACTAATGATTCTATTTCCACGGGGCTAGATGTTGAAGTGCTTTTAAACATTGCACATCAAGGCTAGCTTTTTGCATGTAATGGCACATTATATTTCCCTTTGTGGCTCCATTGACATCCAGAGAGTAAGCTAACAGTATGTGACGTAGACCTGTTAGCAATTTATCATGGCTTTGTCAGTGGATGAACTCCCAATCAACCCGAGTGCAACACTCCTGCATAACAAAACAATGTCGTTTTTTGAATAAGGTCATAACATTACGTCAGAACGAAGTTTCAACAATTTTACTTTTCGTTGTTCACTGATCCTGGACCCGCCGTCGCTGAATCATACGTGTATTCTGAGGACGCCATAACTGTTATTCGTGAGACGCCATACTTGAGACGTAAAGAATGGCGGAATGTACGTCAACGACGCGTAAACGGGGGAGCTGCATTCTTTAAAAAAAAAGTTAGAAAAATCACTGTTTCAATCAAAGTTTTGTCATATACGGGGACTAAAACATGTGTAGTATATATACATATAAAAAAGAACAATATGATGCAATATGAAGCACATGGACTCATTGAAATCTGACGAGAGGTCTAAACGTGAAAGTACGTTATCGTACGTTGTATTCCGAAAGTCTCGAGCTCCCACGTCGGTTGCCTTGAACGTGGCGGCGACGTTGACGTATCCTAGCAACAGTTCGAAGCACTCAATGCCGCGTTCAACAATAACATATAAATACAAAATAAACCTAGGGAAATGGATTGCGGCACATTTTTTGAGATACTTGGTGTGATCGTTGTGTTTTCCAGGGTTTCGTCGCACGGTAGGCAAACACGTACCAGAGACACTGATCAGCTGCGGGTGTACCCACGTGACATGAATCGGTATATTTGTCGTTGTTGTGTTTTTGAATGATTTGTTGTGGCAGCAGGCTGTGGACAACGGAGCTTGGTGGCCCCGCCGGGCGGAGCGCGCATCCTGGGGGGTCGGGAGCCCCCCCTGGGAGCCTGGCCGTGGCTGGTCAGCATCCAGGTCAAGGGAAAGCACCTCTGTGGGGGCACCATCATCAACAGCCTCTGGGTGCTCACAGCGGCGCACTGCTTCGTCGATTACCCGTGAGTTGGGTCCGCCCCCTTTGGGGATCGATAGTTGTTAAAGGTAGACACACCGGCCCTGTGTTCCAATTCCCGTACTTCCCGTACCTATCTTGAGAACGCAGGGTGTTCCGATGGCCATTGCGGCGAAAAAAAGTGCACTTAAAGGACCCGGGTGGTGCCCTCAAACCGAGCAAAACGCGAGAAGGCGTGTGGATCGGGGTACACTTTTCGCACTCAACGGCAGCATCTTAGTGACGTAGCGGAAGAGGCGGGGTCAGGCTGAGCAGCTCTCAGTTCGAAAAAACAAAAACGGCTACCGAAACGACGCGGCCGCGCAGCTGAGAGTCATTGTAATAATAGTTATTTCCGGCAAGTACAACGTCGAGTATTTGATTCGGAACAGCACTCATTTGTGAAAGTCTGCGCACTCAGTGAGTGCGGATAGTGTACTACGTTTAGGTGTACTCATGGAAGTATGAATATCGGAACACGGCCCTGGCTCTATTCACCTTATTCTGCGCGTCAACAAGGGGGCGCCATTTTGTGTTCGAACTTCCGGTTGAGTAACTCTGTCTATTCGCAGTACTATGGCATATATGACACCTGAGGCATATCACCCACCCACTCAGTGGGGTTCACTGACCTCGGGTGGCGAAGTATAATCCCCCCATCCGACCTTTTAATGTTGGTTTTCGTCTCTACGCACGGTAGCATCTCTGTCTTAATTTGCTGGGGTTTTCAATGTCTCTAACTAGCCGTAGCTAGTCCACCGGAAGTTCACACACAATCCGGAAGACAACAACAACAAAAAATGGGCGTGGCTTAATAAGGTGAATACACAGTAGAGCTGAAATGATTTACTTGTTCAGGTATTGTTTAAACAATGTTATACAGAGCTAGCCTGAACCGTTCATTCTCCACTCTGTCGTTTTCTACAACTTCATTAATGACCTTAGTAATTGATGTTTCGCTATACAATTATAAAGTTTCTCCCTCCACATTGAGATGGTTGCTATATCTTAAATCTAAATGTCACGTTCATTTAAACCCATATATTGTATCGACACATTTCACTCTCTAATAGCTGACTGATGCCATCTCCAACTCATGATCTGTACTATACCTCTGAATGTTACACAGCAGCTTCGCATGTGTAAACGTGTACCATGTGCTGTTCTACGTCCAGCCCTGCCCACCACAGACACCTCAGGGTGGCGGCCGGCGTGGACGCGCTTTCCGCTCCGGGGGGGCACGCCCAGAGCCGCTCCGTGCGCAGGCTGAGAGCGCACGAGGGCTTCAGCGCGGCGACGTTCAACAACGACGTGGCGCTGGTGCGCCTTGCCTCCGCCTGGACCTTCGACGACTACGTGCAGCCCGCCTGCACCGCTCACAACCAGAGCCACGAGGCGGGGCTGCGTCTGGGCCTCTGCTTCGTGGCGGGCTGGGGCAGCGCCTCGTACAACGGTGGGTGTGAGGGTGCGCCGACCCACTGAGGCCGCCAAGGTCCAATGAGATCCTCCGTTTAGGCAACGCTCTGTTTAGCGGTTTCTTATCGGTTACTTATGTGGTTATTCATCGGAATGCAGGTGAGTCGAGTCCCTTGTCAGAAGATTCTTGGTTTCGAACCCCAGCGTCCGAAGTCTACGTGCTGGAATCTATAGATTCAAAGATGCAAAGTGTTTATCGTCATCTGCAGAGTGAGAACATGTTCTCGATTATGCCATGAAATTCTTTCTTTGTTTTCCACTGAATGCCGACCAGTGTAAACATAGTAAATATCAAAAACAGCTACAATATGCAAAGTAAATAGCAGCAACAATATACACACAAATAAAATAGAATAGAATAAGCAAGTATAGGCAAGTCCCCCTAACCCCGTACAGCCTCAGTGACAGATCCAAGATAGTTTTAAACCCTGATTCTTACGGTGGGTTTGTCGGAGCAGGCGCGGGCGTGGACAGCCTGCAGGAGGCGGAGGTGGAGATCATCCGCACCTCGACGTGTAACCGGGCCGACTGGTACAACGGGGTCATCTCAGACAACATGATCTGCGCGGGGTCCGAGACGGGCGCTGCGGACACGTGTCAGGTGACCCACCGGCCGACCAATGAGGGCAGACCTCACATCGCTAGCGGTCCGTGGGCGTGCGAGGTTCTGAGTGTTGGTTGTCGTGGTTTTCTCCAGGGTGACAGCGGGGGCCCCCTGCAGTGCTACAGTGAAGATGAGGGCAGCTTCTACGTGTCGGGGGTGACCAGCTTCGGGGAGGAGTGCGGCCTGCCTCGCAGACCAGGGGTGTACGCTCACACGAGCCGGTTCGGCACCTGGCTGGAGAGAACCCAGGCGGAAGCCTCGGCCACGGCCTCGCCGGCGCGTCGCCTAGCAACAGCTGTCTCCATCACGGTCCTTGGCACGATTTGGATGCTGGTCTGAGTGAAGACGAAGCAGCCTTCAAACTACTTCCCTCCGACGTCTCAGCGGTGGTTTGATGTATATTAAATGTTCTCAACCGCGGCTGGATTAAATGGGATCTTGATGGTCATTTTCAATAAGGCGGCTGGGGTTACTATATGGAAAAATATGGGGTACGGTTTGTGAAAAGTTTGCATAAATACGCCAACGATTTCCAAATGGATACTACCTGTTCTAGTTAATATTCACGATAGTTTACAAAATTGTTCTTGAATAACCACATTTGTATCGAAAGACTTATGTTATTATTTATTATTATTTATGTTCAACCTCCGTTTGATGACATACATAGTCCTTCACAACTGAAATGTACAGCAATACATATTTAGGCAAATTGTTAAAGTGGTATTGTCTCTGGCGCAAACCACATTATACATCCAAGACCAATTACAACCACCTATTAGATTTAATTTGTATTTCATTTAAAATATTATTTTATACAGATACTTTTATATTGATTTGGGAGACATGTAATCAAACCTGTCCTGATGTAAAATCCATTTGAAGCTGAGATGTGCCGGGAGATATGATCTTGAGTCACATAATGAATGCAGAATATATTAGACACGTCCACTTCAATTGCGCTATAATAAACCCTCAAGGTGAAGCCAAATTCCGAAAAAACTGATGTAATCACGGCGCCACCGTGGCAGGTTGAAAGAGTGCACATCTGACATCTGGTGGAGGAAAGAAACGCACCTCGCTTCACTGCAGCTCTTGGTGCATTTCATGTAGAGATCTGTGGGAAGAATTGTGGCTGGAGAATATATAACAAAACAATGGTGTTACAAAACGTCCTTAAACGCAAACACATTTTTTGGTCCCCTAAAATGTTTTGGATAGTGATACATATGCTTGGTCTTATAAATACAATATGTCGATTAATTAATGATTGAACTTACGGACATCTGCTTTGTGAACTCCAAAGGTATGAAACCAAAGGGGTTGAGAAGATCCTCCATCTTCTAAATCCATAATTACAATGTTGGAAACCAGAGGATCTTAACGGGACAGTTTTCCAATAACGAGCCGTGACATTTTTGACAAAGCCTTTTTATTTTATTGTACACGAAACATCAACTGACAGCATAACAGTGTTTGACAAGGATGTACTTTCAGAGTTAGTTTTTTTTTGCACCATTAACTATGGAGGAACATCGTCGATGCACCTTGACAATGCATAGTGTACGGACTGTTGAGGTATACATTTTTGGGCCCTGGAGATGCGATGTCGCGCAAACCCTTTGTTTCATGACCTCACAGGTACAACAGTACGTACGGGTGATGTGCTTACGATATCAACGTCGGAGGCTACCTACGCACTCAATTCTACGGTTACGTTTGGCGTGAATCAAAAAGGAAATTTCAACGTAATGAGAAAGGTTCAGAGATAAAAGTGTCGCAATAATTGTGTTTGAGTGCAAAAGGTAAAAAAGGGGAAGAAACCCAACTGACAGTGCTCTTGTCTGAGCCCACTGAGAAGGTGATGGGTACATGGTGGGAGTTGGTCCGTCCCTAGCCCCTTTGTAAAGCACCATAGTCCATGAAGAAGGCTTCTAGGCCATTTTAAAATTATAAAACTTTATTCAAACGTGATGGAAGTAAAACAGGAGCAACGGACAAAATAATAACATAAAAAAACATAACATCTGCTGCTATAAAGGCTTTTATTACAGTTATTTATGAATTAACCAACTTTGTTCAAAAGACTAGCTCGCAAACATTTCAATGTCTGCCAGGGAAGTAGTTGAACTACTTCTGTGTTACAATCTTTCATAATTGTGCGGGTTCTCTGAAAGTAACGTGAAGATTAACTGCTGAAACTCAAACAATATATATTAATAAGTTCCAATTTATCTGGATAGAGTAAAAGTACAGTGGGGGCGACAATGAAAAAGAATAATACAAAAAATACCATTTGTAATGAACGGTTTCAATAGTTTTGCCATTTTGCTGAGCCATAAAAAATGTATACTGTAACTCACTGTGTACTGCAACAGAGCGAATAGTCTCTGCGACACACACTCAACAATGCACACAATGCATTAGGATTCAGGGAAAGTGCCTTTTTTCACTAATTTGCCAATTCTTTTACATTTCAACTTCTGGAACATCCTACTGTGAAAATGACCACGCAAGTGTGAGAACAGTCAAGTCATCAAAATGTAAATGCATACAATTAAGAACCGGTCAGAGTTTCCAACCCCGAGCGTACGGTACAGACGACATTCGGGGGTTCCGCAGAAACAGCCGTCTATCAGCACTTCACCGTCCGAAGCGCGTCTTGATCTTTTGGTTTTCTACGGGAAGGGCACGACGCTTCAGTGTAACCGACATTCATAAACTACGCGTTTCAACGGCCATCCTTAAAATGGGAACATCGTTTTAGACGTCCTACTTTGAAAAGTAGGCGGGAAATAAAAGTGTTGGCCGACAAGATGGAGGCCGCCTCCACAGTGGATCTGCACATGAAAGCTGCGACCGACGGACAGGTCTTTGAGTTTTTTGTTTTTTTAGTTCCACAGGTTCAATAAGGCAAAGTTTCCGTCCTCATTCGCGTCTTTGCACCGATTTTTAAAAAAGAATTAGGAACACCAGTGTGTTTTGTTTTTTTCTCCAACGCCATGCATGCCATGATGGTCCAACACAAAAGGCACTCACTCGCCTCGGACTCACGGACCGCCTGGGAACGCGATGGGAACGCCGCGAGCCTCGCCGTTCAAACGTCTTACAGTAAGTTTCAAAATGCGGCCGGCATACTGACCTGTACGGCTGCCAATCATCAATAGCCTAAACAATCAATTAAACATCTAATATCCGCTGCAGTTAGTGTGTTTTAAGCCCAAGATTAGTACTAAAAACAATTATTCTTACAACTATTGCATTATTAATACTCCTATTCGTACTATGCTATCCACGTATTGCGATTCTCTACATCCGAGAAACTGCTTGCATTTTATTCATGATGTTGATAGCCTTTAGTTTTTAGTTTTTTCGTTCACACAAATCCCGATCCGATATGAAACACCACAGGACCGTCGGAGTTCCCAACCCCCGACCGTTTTTTTTCTTCTGCCGTTTTGAGTTCTCGTGAGAACCATGCTGTGTTGCTGAAGGTCATGGAAAGGCGCAATGTGTACTCGAATGAGGTACTGTAGTACTTTACGGGGAGTATCGTAGTACTTTTTTTTTCCGGATGAAGGCTGTGCGCCCGGGCGAGCCGGACTTGCTGGTGGCACTGCAACGCTGACGCGAACGGGTTTTCAGTTTCTGTTCTGTAGAGCACCAAAGGGGTGACGACGAGGAAGATGATGACGATGAGGAAGATGCAGGGACGGGGGCTCCGGGGGGTGGGACAGAACGTAAAGTGCATGAGGGAGGGGGTCCAGGTCCTCGCTCCGGGGGGGACCCCCCCTTGTGTGGACACTGGGTCTGGGGCTCTCCAGGTGGGGGAGTCGGGGTACAGACTATGGGCTCAGTTGGGGGCGGGACAGAAAACCCGAAACGGAATAACACGGAAGAAGGGAGGAGCAGACGGAGACCTTGAAACCGGGATCCGGGGGGAACAAAAGCGGAACCAAAAAAAAAATGACAAAACGACGAATACGCTAAAATCAAACGAAGCACAGTATGTATAAAAAGGTGACCGGAGTGCCGGGCGAAGGCCACCGTCCCACGGTTCACGAGAGACACGTCTTATCAAAAGAGGAGAGGAAGACCCCAAGGTGAACCTCAGCCGCGGTCTGAGCCCCACACACACACACTGCATAGTCACCACCGGACGAGAGACCAAGAGACCGCGAGAGAGAGGGAGCGGGCGAGCGAGCTAGGGAGGGGGAGAGAGAGAGAGAGGGGTGTGCTTGTATCTGTGCTGCCCCTCTCCACCACCGCCCTCTCGTGTGCCGTCCGTCTGTGCTGCAGTGTTCAGGTCCACTTATCCCGGGTCCGACTTCTTGTGCACGGACCCCCTTCACCTCCCAGTGCTCCTCCCAGTGCTCCTCCCCTCTCCTCCTCTCCCCCATGCGAGTCTCACGGCTCAGTTTCGCCCCCAACTTCTCTCCCCCCGGGGGGGGGGGGGGGCGCCCCCCCCCCCCCCCGCCCCCCCTCCCCCACGGGGGGGTCCTGGGGGCGGAGGGCTCACATGTTGTAGGCCACGTAGATGGGGTCCAGCTGGTCCGCCAGGAAGGAGTCGCGCAGGTGCATGCGCTGCTTCTCGCCGCGGGAGTTGATGGGGATGACCCCCGGGTCCACGATGACCACCACGCCCACGATCAGGTGGTGCTCCTCCAGCACCACGTTGGTGACCAGGGGCACCAGGTCCAGGGCCTCCTGCTCCGAGCCGCTGAGCTCCGCCACCACCACCAGCAGGTTGGTCCACGTGAACACCGCGCTGCCCGGGGGAGAGAGAGAGAGAGAGAGAAAGGGGGAGAGAGAGGGGGAGGTTGAGTAGAGCCGCGGCACCAAGAGGATAACATGGCCGCCTGCCGGGCCATCTGATTCAATTCCGGGAATCTGTTCTTTCAGTTCCCTTTCACTTCCACAAATCGTTTGTTTGATTCGTTCCTTCAGTTCTTTCATTCGTACGGTCTGTTACGTCATTTGGCAGAGGTACGCCCGCAAATGGAGTCTTTTGGAACCC
>JAOPJJ010000001.1:15003383-15014656 GCA_027122795.1 Enchelyopus cimbrius
CCGCCCCTTTAGTCACCTCTGGGTAAATAAGCTCCTCCCAGCCTCCATCTTCACCTCCTTCTTCCACACTCATGTCATTCTACGGCGGACATGTTTTCTTTGGAAGACGACCAGCGAACCGTAAACTCCCCGGTGCCCCTCCCGCTATGAGTGACCGTCATATCTGTCCATGAGTGACATGACGCTCATGGGTGTGGACCACGCAGAACCTTGCGCGATTACCTTCATGTACGCCAACCGGCGACGGGTTCTCTGCCAAGGAACGAGCACCCCTGTGGGCGTCGGGAGGGCGACACGGAGAGGTTATTAGACTTTCCTGAACACCGCCCATGGAGGTTTCTGGTTATCACTGCTGGCACTGGTTTAAAATGGGGAACTTCACATGGTGGGAAATTCCACCGTGAACCCCAGGTGGAACTGACTGGAAGGATGCCCCCCCCCTCTCCTAAACCATTGCCCAACCCCAGGGAGTATCAGAAATCCGTGCGTGTCAGGGTGGAAATCAGCACATGTTCTGTGCTCGGTTCACCCAAGACAATGATGGTGACTTCGTTCACAACAAGGCTTCCTTTTGAATGACTGAACCAAAAGGCCAAGCATTTCCTTTAAGGATGTCCAAACACGGCAGGGAAAAAGGGGCAGCGTGTCCTTACTTTGTGGAATAAAAACGTAATGAATTAATGCTGGGCTCACAATCCATGAATAGGGTTGAAAAGGTTGGTGCCACCAGGCCACCAGCTTGGTAGTTTTTCCATTGAGTGACAAACCAAATATTTTCCCCTTTCCCCCTCGAGTACACTCTGTTGACCAGTTAAATATGCAACGGCCATTGTTTGAGTATGCCTCTACCCGACAAACTACAAACTAGGGCAGAAACACACACACACACACACACACACGCTACGCTATGCAGCATACGTGAACTTGCAGTCTGGAGATCTTTTACAAAAATGACTTCAAATCAGGAAATGTTGGAGAGCAGGGAAGCTCGGGGAGAATGAATGTTGCAGCAGACCCAACTGGCTCAAAGTGACGTCCAGCGATTGCACAAGACCCCATTCCACCACTGACATAACAAGACATGAACGCCAACGTGCATGGCTCTTCCATGGCTTCTCAAAGGCAAAGCCATCGAGAAACCTTCACTCCGAATAGCCTGAGTGTTAACATGGATTCCAGCACACGCTAGCTGCACCTATGTGTTTGAGTGGGACAGATTATTCATGCTGTTGGCACTGCTTTAGCCGTATGAATGTTTTCCCAGTGTTGAAGTCGGGCTATTTTCCTCCTTCCATCAGTACTGCTGAGGAAGACGGCCGCCTTAAGCCAACACGACGCCTGCTCTCTCGCACTGCAGCTGTACGGCTTTGCCTGCAGTGATGCTTGTAATATGTTTTGCCAATTGTCTCTCCCTGGGCTTACATTCTTTTTACGAGGAGAAGGGGACTGCATCTTGTTTGGCTGTAAAAAGCCCGGTCCCTTGGCAGAATGATTAAAGGGGCCGATGCTGTACTGCCGTTTGATTTCTTGCAGACCTCCCAGGTTCTGGGGAAGAAGGCGGCAGGCCAGCGCGAGGGATCTCGCAAATTGCTTCCAATCCACTGAGTCAACTTGGGCAGAAATGCATCTGCAAACGAGACACTGCAGCCACCTCATTATAGCCGGGGTGTGGACAACGTATGGAAACACAACCATCTGGCATTGATTGGACGGGGGAAGTTTACATTTTGCTGCAAGCCTAGACATGGCGGAGGACGTCCACATGGCCTGGCTCACACGGAGATGACATGTAGGAATAAGAGGGGGGTGGGGGGGGTGGGTTGAGGGGACATTACTGGCAAGAACCAAACCACCTTAAATCAATTTTGTAATAATATAAAGAGGTGTCCATCTGCTAGTATCACCTCTACCAACTACTTAAGGATTCTGTTATTGGCTAGTTCAGAAGTAGCAAAAGATTGAAGAAGAAAAAAAACGGTACTACTGCTCCAGTAAGCAGAACGGTGAATGGCACCGAGCCAAACCGGCTTACTCAACACACCGAACCCCAGAGAGTAATGTAAACGGGCAGGGATGAGTGCACAGCAGCAAAGTCAGTTGATACAACTCTGACTGACCTCCAGCACACACCACCGCCAGACCCGCTCCACGTGACGCACATGATTGATTGATGGACGGACGGCGATGATGCTGCAGCCATGGGTTTCACCCTACACCTATTTATGCCGCCATTCATCCAAGGTGACACAGATTCCGAACGGACTCAATTCTCCAGGACCACTCATTGAGCCCCGCCAGCGTCCCCCTGGTCTCTTGTATTTCTCCCACTCAGCAGGTGTAGGGGAACGGGGCCCGGCTATAATCAGCCACAGCCATTCAGTGTTTGATGGAGACTGCTAGGAAACTGACTAAACAAACTGTATTAATAGCTCACACTGCAGCCGCGACTCTGGAATCTGAAGCTTGAATTGCCAGAGGGTAGGGGAGACCCCCGCAGAAAAAGACAGCAGCGAGAGGGGTGAGAGGGGTGAGAGGGGCGAGAGGGACAGGGAGCGCGGGGTGGTTAGTGATTGGTGAACATTGGATCAAGGGTATTGGGTAGATCACAGGTGAGGCTGTTGTAAAACGAAGCTGTCCGTGCCGGGAGACAAGAGCTTGGCGGCAGCTGGCTAGGGGCAATAGTTAATGTGGGTTCGTTATAAGTAAATAGAAGCTGAGACTTGCTAGCCAGTGAATAGACACGCAGTGAGCCAAAATGCATGCATGACCCTATGCAAATGTGTAGGATGGAATGGAACCCCTCACCCAATTCACTTCTAACCATTTCGAAGACTAACTGCACAGTTGGTAGTAGTAAAACATATATCAGCACAAAGGGTATGTATACAAAGTCGCATTCAAATGTGGACAACAGCAAAGCCAAAGGAGTACAGCAATGACAGACAGTACAGTCAAACTACTATTCCGCCTTGCTATTCCACCTTCAATTACAGTTGAAGTCAATTTATTAAAAACGACAGCTGCTATTTATAATTTCCAGAAATAACGGCGTTTTGTTTTCCATCTCTAGCATTTCCATTAACATTGTTTCAAAGCTGCCGTTTCCCTGGTGAATACTGCATGGTGGGGGAATGAGACCATCGGGTCTCAAACATGACCTACATTTATAGTCGGGCTGTCGACAGGCAGAGAGACGGATAGTGTTCAGGAGCTCAATTGCACACAAAAAAAACAGAATTTCTTGAGACATCAAATGGAGGAGTCTAGTTAAGGGTATCCTGCAGACCGAAATGTAAACATCTGGCATTGTGTTGTGCAAGATACACATGTGAATAACCATAAGGACTGTGTAACAATCATTTAACAGGTCAAACGTAACCTATTCCAACGGTAGACACCTTCAGCCGTCGTGTAGAGTGGAGTCTAGCCTCCATTCCCCTCTGGCTGTGCAAACTAAGCCCTGCCTTTTCCCGTATAAGACCGCCTATTCTTTTCAGTAATTGGTAATAGAGCAAATCTAAGGAAAACCGACAGTTCAAAGATAAATCAACAACAGGTCGACCACCGCAAGACGTTGACTGTCATTGGTAAAAAAAAAAAATAATAATAATAAAAATTAAAAAAGCAACTTTTTAAAAACATTTTGTTTTTTCTTTAAACCTTTGTTTTTTCCAGAGAAAACATTAAGAACGCTTTCTTATTTGCAATACTGATCTGGTGCCAAGAGGAAAATCCACCTAAAGGAGTTAGCTGAACCAAAGCTAGCGTGAACTCCACACAGGCCGCTGTGGGGGGAGCACAACAGACCGTCCTAGCGTCTGTGCTGCTCCTCATGCCAAGTTACAGCGTCGTCGGTGACTCGGACATGGAGCCATGTCAACAAAACAGCAAAACGTCCATTGGATCACCTCGGGGGTTACTTTTTCGGATTTCATGTGAGACTCGCGTGGTAACTTTTGGAGTGAAACTAGCAAAAGCTAGCAGTAAGTTAGCAGTAAGTTAGCAGTCTGACACTTAACGGCGGGCGAGACGCTGGATCTACCACAACACTTCTGACAACTCGTTTAAAAACGATTTGAGAACAGTCAGTAGGCCAGAGAGGAGCTCTTTGTCTCACTTTGTAATACTTGAAACTGAAATAAACATCGTGGGGTCATTGCAAATGGTAATCAATTGTTTACAAACTCACCTTTGCGCCCCTATCTCCGACTCCCTCTCCTCTCTCCTGGAATTTGACACTCCCCTCCTCTGCGAAACATCGCGAGGCCCGCGTCACGGTGCGCATGCGCAACATGGCGAGACTTGACATTTCAGCGGCACGTTAGGTATGGGTCAACTTCAACGTCAAGAGCGTCAAGATCATGGCTTGACGTCACAAAGCCACATATAGTCACTCTACACCGTATTTTATTGCTTTTGGTAAGGAAATGAAACAGTACATGAAAACCATCTATGATTAAAAAAATAATAAAGCTGCTGAAACCATTTAATGATGCTCTATTTTTAATACATATGTTTGAAACTCTCCCTGGCTCTAATCTTGACTTATGCATTTTCTGTATTAATGACTCTGCTTGCTTGTTCTTAATGTTTGAATCGTGAAGATTTAATAAAGATTCATATACAAAAAAATCATGGCTTGACATTAATAAATGAGAACAACTTAGCAGTTGTTCCAAGCCTCCACTTTAGACAGAAATTTCTTCAGTCCAATTATTCCTACAACTTAAAACGTGTGTAATAATGAAGTTTGCTCATTTGCAATGCAACTGTGTATAACAGGGTTTCTCAACAGGGGCGGTACCGCCCCCTGGGGGGCGTTCGTACAACCTTGGGGGGGGGGCGCTGGGAACTTAACGCACTGGGAAGAGGTTTTTTTTGTTTGTTTTTTTAACATTTTAAATTTTGATTGTTTGAAATATTTGTGGTGCAAAAATAGGCTACCTGAAATAAATAGGCTATTTTCATTGATGGGTTTCTAACCCCTCTACCGTCTCAGCTACATCTGACTGTTTATCTCTGTGCTCAGTGGTCATACAGCGCAGTTGGGACCTGCACACGCTTGGACTCGCGCTACATCAGCTACCGTCATGATCTCTATCGTAACGCCGATCAACATGACCCGAGTTCACGTGTTAACAGTTTGCGGGTTATTAGCCCGTTTTCCTCCTTCCACTCGCTGTTGTTCGGTTCCAGCGCTCTGAGCGTAGTCTCGACTAAATTACCGTTTACCGTGCGTGCCCACCAAAAGCGATAACATCGCCTGTGGTCGCTCTGGTTGCTCACATCGCGTCGCTGCAGTCGTCTGTGTGGCAGCGACTGGCGACGGCGACCAAAGCGACCGAAGTTGCCGGGTCTTTCAAGCAGCAGGCACCTACAGGATCAAAGTAAGGTCAGGGGGGCGTTTGCTCCAAAAAGTTAGAGAACCACTGGTGTACAACATCAATGCATGCACTGCATACTGTGGCGACTCCTCCCAGGGTCGCGCCGGGGAGCCTGGGAATATGCTAATTCCCTACATTAAAAGTGTGCTTTTAATCGCGTTTGGGGTTATTTTCATGGGTTGTTTTGTTCGGGGTTTTACTGTGTATGTGTGTATTGTTGTAATAATGTGTTAATGTAATTTTTGTCACTGCCACCTTGCCACTTTGCAATTGTGCAATCGAGTGCCACCCCAAATAAAACACTGGCCCGATCTGCCCCCCCCAGAAATAATGTCCTGGCTACGCCCCTGTGTTTAAGGTCCCTAGAGTTGAACATTGGGGAATGTGCTTTGCTACTATCACTGTAAACAGGCATATTGAAATATGTCCCATACTGTTCCTCTTTTTAGGCCACCTTTATTTCCACCAAACTGCTGAGGTCGCACTCTGGATGAATCCACATGTGAGAACAGGAGGCCAATCTCGGTGTTCATGGGCTTCCTTCTTGAAATTCCCCTCCCCAATTTCTCCTGGAAACACATATCTGAATAGCAAAAGGGGTATTATTGACAACTAACAACGGATTAAGAAATACTATATAAATAGCGGTTAGCCGGGAAATACTGCTGAATATTAGTTTTCTCTGAAAAAAAGTCCTTCCTGACGCAAGTCTTCGATATTGCGCAATTTTGGCACATAATCACAACCAGCACGTTACTTGGAATACTGTCGACTGAAATGATACGAGACAAAAGTAAAAGAGCGACCCCATATGGAGACATTGTGAATTTAAAGATGGTTTCCTCCCATTGCCGATAAAATGTTTAAAAAAAAATCAGACTCATGGTTTTGAATTTTATAACTCCTTTATCAAAAGCCCAGGCGACAAAATATATATTTTTCAAACAGCAATGTACGAGCATTTTGTATTCTAATGCTTAACATATACAATATATCAAATCATTGTGTATACCAAGACTGCTAAATAACTAGGGGGGCACATTTCCCAAAAAATAATTTTATATGAATGTAGACACAAATTAGCTGAACAAGGGCAAAATTATTATAAAGGTTAAATGTACATACAATTAGAATGCACACACGTTTTCAATTGCCTAAATAAATACATTAAGGTCAACTAAAAAATTAACACCCCATTTTAAAATGATTAGACTGTTTACCCTTAAAAAAACATCACACTTTACTGTTTTGCCACAAAATAAAAATAATTCCAATTCCGTACACATGTTGCAAATTGAACATTCAACTAATCAGAGCTCGCTTAACCACAATTTCACTACCACCTGCAAACCTGTGAGCATCTTAACTTTGCATTGCGTTCAAATTATATTTACTTTTTGAATTATTCTTTATTCTAAAAGCATATTGACCAAAATTGCTGCACAGTTAATTTGTTCTTTCATTAACTTTGACCATTTTGTGATAATATAAATAAACTGGCACAATCATATACTATATTATCAGACCACAAGATGAGGCTGCTATAAGTTTCAAATCATATTTTTTGTATCCGTTTCATTGCAAGAGCTCAAATCACTTTTTTCTAGATTCCGAGGGAAAACGTGTTAAGAAATGTGTCTATAACTTACAATTACAAGTTCCACTTATTGAACTGCATATGCCGCTAGCTTCTGTGATCAGTCCTCTGAACTAATAATCTAACACGAGGGAAACAAAGAACATGTGTGTCTTAGGCGGCCATCTTATTTTAGCCACTTGCACCTACGAGGTGGTCCCCTGCGGTCTCCTCCCTCTAGTCTACCAGGAGCACATAGTCTTTGATAGACTCTGGCAACGGGAGTTCTTTGACTGCAGTGGGTAAAAACTGCACACCCAAGCTGTCCCGCACGGCGCAGCGAGCCAGCGAGCGCAGTGTGGGAGCCTTGGCCGCCATGCTGGTCAGACGGTCCAGCAGTTGGGGGTTCTTACTCAGCTCCTTGGGGAGGGTGCCGTCGGCGCGTCGGATCTCAAACCTCCCGGCCGCCTTGCACAGCAGCTCCAGGCACTCGTCCTCCTGCTCCGAGCCCAGGCCGCGCGCCAGGAGGGCCACCAGCCGGGAGATGGGTGTCTGGCCCTTGAGGTTGGTCACGTGCACCCGGGCCCCGTACTCCAGCAGCACCTTGACGCTATCCAGGTTGCCCTTCATGGCCGCCCAGCTCAGGGGGGTGTCGCTGTTGTAGTCCACCGTGTTGGGGCACGCGCCGCTCTCCAGCAGGGCCCGGACGCACTCGGGGTTGTCTTTGAAGGCCGCCCAGTGCAGCGGGGTGTCCTTGTTCCCGTCCAGGGCGTTGGGCTGCGCCCCGTACTCCAGCAGAAGCTCAACGCAACCCTCGTCCTTTTCCGCTGCGTAGTGCAATGCGGTGCGGTTGTAACCATCAAGGGCGTTGACCTGGAATTGAAACAAACGAATCAAAACCAGACTTAACATGTCCACATATCAGACAGGTGGTAGAACAGGATTGATCTCTAGCCGTACGCTAAAGGTTTACCTCAGCCCCTTTCTCTAGCAGTAACTCCACACAGTCAGCGTCGGCTACCATGCAGGCGCAGTGAAGGGGTTTAAGAGTCCCGTGCATCCGGTTCACATCAGCTCCCTTTAGGGCCAAAGTGAAATGGACTCAGACGACATGAAATACGTTTGTCAATCAATTATTGCATAACGATGCATAACGACGTGCTTTTGTCGTCAACCGTATTTTTACCTTGCGAATCAGATCCTCTACATTGTCGTGCGGGAAGGAGCGGATGGCTGCGATGGTACGGATGAGTCGCTCGGAAAGAGAGTATTTACTTTGAATGCTCTGCATGATGTACCACATAGTCGAGCTCATGGGGAGCAGGGGGACATAGCACCCGGTCCGGGGGCCACCGCACGACAGCACACGGGCCGCACGGATTACAATCTGGAAAATAAAAGTTGGGATATTTTACGTACAACACGCACGCTTTTGTTTTTTGGGCACTTTGAATGTGAACACGTTCATAATTTCATTCATAAACGGATAATTTCTTGTAAGTGTACAACTAAAAGTCGAAAATGAGGATCGCAATGTCATATATTGGGTTGTTGGTTGGTAAAGCCTCTTTGATTTGAGTTGCACACTGAATATTGCACAGTGAATATATAATGTGCACGGTTAGTGTAAACTAATAGTTAGCAGGCAATCTAATTCTTGATTATTATTTGCCAACCGAACCCTTTTAAGGCTGCTAACCACGTCTTAGATAGCTTGACGAGGACATGACAGCTCAAGCTAACTGCTAAGCTAGCGACCAGAACCGAGCAGAAGTAACATTGACCACCTGACGTCATGAATCTCACGGCTTTTAAGGGCTTTGCTTTTATATTTACCTTGGCCATATATAAATTACAGACGAATTGACATACGACATGGCATACATACCGTTTAGTCCACGATTGGAAAATAGGTTGAGCACCGTTTTTCTTGCTTGCAAGACATAAACACGGTGACGCGCTATCACGGCCACGCCCCCTTTGACGGTGACGCACTGTCACGGCCACGCCCTCTTCCTTAAAGGTTGGCTTACCGTCGTCCCCAACGCATATACATTTAGTACAGTATATATGCAGTGGTCGGTTTCATAACTGGGTGCCCGTTATCCGCCTCCATCTAGCCTGTTGCCGGTCCTTCACACAGACTGTCCAAATATATGTACTGCTCGGCCTATCGTGAAATGCTTCGCATACCATTGCCTCTTATAGACGAGACGTCCCTCACAGCACAGGTCTATCCCTGGAACAGGCAACTCGACACTGGAGGTTAAAATGTCAAGAGGACGATTTGGAAAAAAATGTTCAGCAGAATAAAAGGCAACCATAATTGGCACACAAAGTGAACACATTCAAATGCCAAATCAAAATAATTTATTTTTTTTGTGACATTTCATACAGGCCTAAAATTGTGTCTCAAACACTTAAGACGAACCATAACTATTTCCTTTTTGCCACCCAACCCAAATCAACAGAAAATAACCCAAACATGAAGAAAAATAAAAGATAAATTCCTGCAGTTCTTTGCAAGTCTGTCAACATCAACATCATCACCAATGTTTCTAAAATGATTTCACATTACTTATGAATACGATTCTCCTTTAAAAACGAGTTAGTGCAATTATTTGTATTACACTAAATCACTAGCTGCTCCAACGCAATTTAAAAGTAATAACAGCCCCAGTGATTAATTACTCATTTACTGCATCACTAAACCCAAAGTGAACTCAGTTATTCTCTGAAATGAAAATTGCAAACAATATACAATATCTTGAGTGATTTTTTTTCTTTTTCGAAGGGGGGGGGGGCTTTTTTTTGTTTGCGATTTCACACAACTTTGGGGAAACCAGCCTACCAAGATTGGGGGAAAAAGCGTTGCACTGGGGGGGGGGGGTTAAATTAAATAAAACATACAGCGTGTCAAACTGCCAAATCTAAGTCAAACTCAAAACTCAACCTAAAAACCACAACACAATCTGGTGAAATGCTTTCCTCCACAAGCTCATAGTTAGAATACATTCTTCCACACGCCTCTATTGAAGGGTTATCACAATAAAGCCTAGGCAGCTATACCGCTAGTTTCTCTCCACGGCCCGAGGGAACCCCTAGGACCCGTACAACTCAAAGACTACCTCACTTTGCAGACTTTTGTCAAAAAGGTTAATGTTTTGCAGTTGATTAAAAAAAAAAAGTAACCTTTCCTTCTCCACCACGATCATAGGCAGCTGGCACATGGCACACGATATGGTCAGATCTTCATGTACCCTTGAAGTGGCGGCCACATGTTCGTCATTGTCCTTGGCAACGGGAGACTACAGCCTACAGCCTACGTTTGACACTACACCCTTCTTAAGAACAAACAAATATCAACTTAACCTGGATAGCCGGGGGGGTTTCATAAGCCAGGGAGCTAGACCATACCATCGTGCGCTTTACATTTATATCTGACCAATAGTATACTCCTTATTTTCCGAAAAAAATAAAATAGCCTAAAACAAAAGTTACCGTCCTATAATGTGGAGACACGTAAACGGAGCTTGACTGATACCATGTGTAGGTTTGAAATCGATTAGTGGGAGCAGATTTAAACTGTCCTCGCATAATCTACATACAACAAATCCCACTTTGGACCAAGCGAGTGGGCTTGCGGGGTTTCACATAGGCTTTAGAGGCTCGTGGATGTAAGCTTCAAACTTAATCGCCCTCCGGACAGCCACATGGGTAACAGGTTTTCATTCCCATCTCGCGCAGGTGGACCGACGCTCATCTTACGCTGGCGGAAAAACGCAAACAATAAAATTAAAAATAAGAATACCGCTTTAGCACACTCATTATATATCGTACATCAGACGACCACGTCCGTCCAGTTGCAGGACAATGATTCAGATTTGCGGCAGAAATCGAGCAAATTTGAAGGAACGAAAACAAAAAGAAAACATTAACATCAGCCATTTCATTACACTCGGTGCGACAGCGAGGTGGAGCGCACTGCAAACGGCCCGCTTAACAATCAATGCATACGTCAACATCAGTTATCAAGCCCTCCAGGCAACCACAAGCACACAGGGGAACGGAAAGAAAAACAGAACAAGAAAAAACTGATGTCTCGTTGCGCATTAGTGATATCTTTGTATATGTACATAACATTTATGCATCTCCTTTTCTTCTTAGTGCATATGGTTGTTGGAGACCGACAGCTAATCTTTCCAAATCAAGCGGCGGCGGCGGCGGCAGGGGGGGGGGGGGGTGGTGGTGGTGGGGGAGGGTGGGGGATAATTGGATGGCCGTCGGTGGGGGGGCGGTGCGGGTGCTGGGGG
>JAOPJJ010000001.1:15224748-15238964 GCA_027122795.1 Enchelyopus cimbrius
GTGAGCCCGACGACCTCACGTCACCCCCCCCCACCCCCACCCCCACACACACACAAGTTCAGCCAAACCACTGGGCTAGCGCTAACAACCCTTCCTCTCTTCATTTGTTTTGCGTTTTTTTATATTTTGTAGTTTTCGGTACGTCTTAGATTTTTCTGCAGCAAAAACAAAGACTGCCTGGATCCACTTTCAACAACCAAGCATGACAACATCAGCATCAACCAAAAGCATAACATGTTTTCCCTGCATCAAAGAGCTGGAAAAACATATTCTCTGTATAAAGACCTTTGAATCCAGAAAATTGTTGTCAAATCGAAAAAGGGAAGCATTTTCTTTTATTTGGTTGCCAACATGGGCAACATTAAATCAAACAGAAATGGGGGAAAATAACGCGTACCAATCATTCTCTCACTTGACCAGTTTCCTGGCTGCGGGTAGGCACACCCTGCGAGTTAGGAGTTTGGCTAGATTCGCTCCACTTTACTTTCAACATAGAAACCAATGGGAGTTCTCACCATCACCCCTGGTCTATTGGCAAAAGGCTGTTGTCATCATGGCTTCCGGTTAGGTCAGCCAAGGGTCAAGTGTAGGGGCAAAGGTCACACACACATTGTAAGGTGAAAGCCGAGGCCAAACAGGGACAGGCAGCCATCTTAGCCTCAGTGGACAATCAGCCACAGCTGGACTCTTTCAAATTGAAACATTAAGTACTTTGTTAATGTTTAATATGAAAATAGTCATGATATAGATAGATACGGTAAACATGAAACATTTCAATCATCTGAATGTTTTGGTAAAGAACTATAACAAGCCAATTTACTTTGTGCCCCTTAAATGCTAATACATAAAAAAGGGAAATCTTCGAACAAAGGAAGACTTGTGAAGAACCCAAGTCACTTTGAAATACAAATATGATGGATTGTATTAATTTTGTACAACTTTTTTATAACTATTTTTTTTATGTCAAGATTCACTCTTGGCAGGTCAATAGGTCAAATATATATATATATATAGATATACAGCACCTTGAAGAAAACGCCTAACATAACAGGGACTGCTGAGTCAAAGATTCAAAAGCTATTAGTTTAACACAAGGTATAATTCCGCCATTAGAAAAAACGTTTTATTCTACCATTGAGCCACATGAAGACCAGATCAGCTTCCTGGGTTTGAAATCATTTAAAGACTTAATGCATAAGGGTCCACAAAGGCAACATTTGTTTAAATAGCTTGGTATCTTGCATCTGGTGGTAAGAAATAGTTGAAATGGAGAGCAGAACCCTTGTCCGGAAAAACGTCATACTTCATGGTTCGAGTGAATAACCAATTTGCAAGCACACTTGCAAAAGGAAATTCATATTCAAGCCAACATGATACAGGGACATATGGAAGTCCATTCCCACCAGTAACAAAAAAAACACAACCCCATTGTAAGTCATAATTATGAGATACAAAATCAAAATGAGATAAAGTCTTAATATTGAGACAAAAAGTATGAATTGTTATCTCATAATTTAGGCTTTTCATCTCATAATTATGGTTTACAATGGTGATTTGTTTTTTGTTGTTGTTTTTTTACTGGCGAGAATGTGCTTCCATAGGGACATTAACATGTCAGGTGGAAACAAATGATGCGCTGCACCAACAGTTGAATGTGGCTATATTGAGGCTGACTAATAAACACAAGACCATCTCTGTGCAGTCCGCATGTACACTTTGACCCTTTGGAGGGAAATGGAAGAGACACCATGTTGTAATAGTGTACACTTACTGCGCCCCCCATCCTCGTAGCTCTCCCGGTCTCGCCGTGCTCCCCTGGCGTGCTCCACCACCACTCGCTCCCCGCACAGGTCTTTCCCGCTGAGCTCATACACTGCGTCGTCAGCATCTCGATCGTCATCCAACTCCACGAACCCATAGCTAGGATACAACACAAAACGACATGAGGTTCTGCTAGGTGGAACACGTGGCTTTGGTTAAACTTGGTAGCGTGTAAAAGATGCAGATTAAACCCGTCACACCGACACGGCAACATGGAGGAAGATCAGGTTATCGCTTCATATACCAAATTATCCATAGACCAACTTTCAATGCAAATATATGGAAAAGAAGGCAGTCCATATTTGTTTGGATAAAACGACTCGAGCAGGATTAAATACTGCCATTCGCATTACGGTTGTAGCCACAGCGAGATAACGATAGCCAACATTAGAGGAGAAACCGACCCGTTTTTCAAATCAATTTCCCTTAGCTTTCCATATCCACTAAAGAAACGCTGAATGTCCTTTTCGCGAACTTGGTAACTCAGACGTCCGATATAAACTCGAGGCATGTTTCTATTTTCAACAGTATGCAACCGAAACCGGTAACTTCTGAGCTCACGGTTGACGTCGTCGCAGTGAGTGAGAGGGGGTTGTTCCGGAAGTATAGCGATATCAGCTTTCAAAATAAAAGGTTCCTGGGGAAATTATGTTTGCTCAACCAGGCTTAAACCTGGCTGACTCTTGCCATTGTTAAATGTACAAATAAAATAACCAATATAATAAAATGACTTATTACCACCATTCAACTTGCAGCGATAACCAAGGCTAAACGTCAACATGACCGAACTGCATGGAATCAGAATATAGTGAGTGTAGCTATAAAGATTTAAGATTACAACTCGTTACTTTAAATTGATTTTACTTTTGAAAGAAGTTGTCATTTATTTGCCTCGCAAAAATATGTTTGTAGGTGAACAGAATAGTAATGAAATCCTAGAAATTAAAGCTCTCAAATCACTTGGATGGAACGCTCCATTATTAAGCCACAGCAAACAGAACCACTCCATTTATAAAAACGCAGTCTAATTACTCCTTATCAATGGGTTATTTACTAGACTAAACCTTCATTGTTCATGTCAAACAAAACAAGAATTTTGTCATTCAAACAACCAAAACGAGAAGTTCAGTTCTCAAAAACCAGAAACCATGACTTTGGTCAAGTGGTGAAATGTATGTGCACACACTGGGAACCTTACAAATCCAAACAAAGCCTCAAAATGATAAACATTACTGTATAATTACCTCCCAGCTAATTAACTACATCAAACTCTTCTGTACGTTAAATACATGGTGACAAAAGGAAATCAAACAGCATTGAAGAGTATCTGTATTGATCAGAAGAAACGGAACAAAAACTAGTCGGAGCATTGATGGCAATGAATATCAAGTGCAGAGAGGGAGAGCAAACCAAAATGACTCCCCATGCCGGAGCTAGCTTCACTAGGATGTGAAAATGGGTCAGTGGAATGCTGCTGTAGTCAGGCCTTTTGTGCCATTTGTGTGTGTGTGCAGGAAAAATCAGCTGTTCAGGTGGTTAACAACGCAGTTATTTTAATAGATGGTCAAATTACAATCAACTAAATAAAGAAAACCAAAAGGAGGGCATCATTCATGCTTCCTTTGTAGGAGCAGCAATCCACAATCACGGCAAGTGGGGGGGGGGAGACCGGAGAAAATAGAATAATATCACACGGCAAGGATGGTCGGTTGGGATGACAAACGCAGCCTTATGTAATACACGCACCCTTCGCTTCTACGATGCCTGGCCTTCTCCACTTTTGATTGCCTCCCCCTCTCCGCCCGGTGCGGCAAACGCAGCCTTTTACAACCTTCCGAAACCCCTCCCTCAGTCTGATTTCAGAGTCCAGTTACAAAAAAAAACAACCCAAAAAGGGTAGGGGGATGGGTACAGATCCACTTGTACCCCCACCCATCCCCCACCCCCTCCCTGGGTTTTTTTTTAGTTGGCCTTGGCGCGGAGCTGGGCCCTCTTTCCGGTGACGGCCTGGAAGCCGGTCTTGATGCTGGCCACCGAGCAGCGGGAGTGACACGTCTCGCACTGCAGGAAGTAGAGGCGCGTGTCCTTCTGGAGGATGGTGTCCGGCGAGCGACAGGTGTGACACGTGACGTACTCCTCTGTGATAGGGCGGGAGGGCGGGGGAGAGGGTCAGAGACGGCGCATCGGGTTCTCCGACGTAATTTGAGCTCATTTGTGAGGTGGAATGTAAAATGTAGCATTATTTTGCAACATTCGATGAATAATGTTTAACGTTATCTAATGCTACATAATTTGAAAGGAAATAGTCTGACAGACTTCTGCATCTGGAGGAGGTAGAAATGACTCACTGATGTATCTTCTCAAGACGTTTTCAATCTGCTTCTGTTGGAATCTGCCTTTGATCACAAGTTGGTTGTTTCCGTCTATGGAGCCACTGTGAGGGAGGAGGAAGCAAACAAAATCCTCATTAAAAAATCATCAGGACAAAAAAGAAGAAAAAAAAAGAAAAGATTTTTGTTGTCATTTTGTAACCAAGCCACAGCTAACTTATTACTTAGGACTCTAGGAAGAGATGCCATGATACCAATTTTCGAGACATAATGAACAAAACACTTTATAACTCTACATATATTTTTATTATTATTACATGTGATTTTTTTAAGGTAAACACACAGGTGTTTCCACAAAAGACTATTACATTTCCAAAAGACCTCTCGGCAGAAGGTGCGGGTAGATTACACTATATCAATATGTATAATAATACCTTGTTCCCAACTCAGCCAACAGGAAAGCGAGGAGATGTTTCGGCTGCCGATGCAACCTGCAGAAAGCAAACAGACAAGGCCACTTTAATCGAGCAGCTCCACCTGGAACTAGAGACCCGTTGGATGGCAACGGGGGAGGGGATTCCCACTCCAATCAGTCCCAAACGGTGACCCAAGGCGCCGCTCACACAGGGTCCACTCACAGCTTGCAGATGTCTGTGAAGTTGACGAAGGAGGTTTTCTTGGTGCCCACGCGGACCACCTGTGGGGGCTTCATGACAAACTTGCGTTTCTCACCGGCCACCATGTCTGGGTTCTTCTCCCTCATGATGTTGAACACCCTGTTTAGCAGCTGAGAGAGACAGGGCAGTGAGAGAGAGTCAGTTTCGCCTTGTGGTTCCTCGAAACTACAATCAGACCGGACCGAATTGTTTTTCCACATGCACCGATTCCAACATTGGTATTGCTGCATATCCACCCAGTATAGTCAAAGCTTGGTCAATAACATTAGATGTATCAACATCGCAGACAACTACACAAATGATAACAAAGGGCAACTTTTGTAAACAAAGACGTACGGGCTGGGACGCATGTTTTTTGATGTGTAGAATATATCCGTTAAAGGACGTGATTTTATTAACTACATTATTGAATTTGATTACCAATGCAGATTTGTCCAGTTAAGCTACAAGCCGATTTCAACTGCTGCACATTTCAACTTTAAGTTGAGGCTACAGCAGCTGTACCTCGTCATATGTGTAGTCTCTTTCTGTGCCGGCCCAGGCCGGTCCCGTGGAGGAGCTGAAAGAGATCCCGTCGTTATTCTTTCCCTCGTCATCGTCCAGCACTGAAAAAAAGAAGGATGGTTCGACCAAGTTAAGCACACAATCATTCCCTTGACTGTTTTTACAAGAATAACTTGAAAAACTTGTTTTAACTGTCATAAGTTGTTGTAATACCATCATTTTGGGCTTTCATTTTAAGGACAGCAAATGCTAACTCAGAGTTTCCGTGTACGTGACCATGCAATTTGTTTTCTGCGCCAACGTCTAATTGCTCTACTTAAGAAGCTTTTGCCCACCGTCGTCCTTCTCCAGGGTCTCCAACCCTTCGTCGAACTCCACTTTCTTGGGCCTTTTCTTCTTGGCGGGCAGCATGAGGTCGACATCTTCCTCCTCCACAGGCTCTGGCTGCTCACCCTCAATCTTCAGCCCCTGATTAGAGGAAAAAAAACAGCCACAGTGAGTCAGTGTGTGTGGTACGCTTGGTAGAAAGGCCTACAGTCTGAGACACTGTCAGAAAATAATAATTATTAATTGTCAATGTCAATGTGGGCGGGAAAGTCTCCACAAAATAATCAAAATGCATTATGAACAAACGTTTCACAAATAGGTGATTTTACACTTTTGGCCAATGAGGATTTGATAGCAAGTTATTTTAATGTCAGTGTGCATACTGCCTTGTGCATTTATTGAACTTTTGCCACAGATGTTTGGACATTTCTCATTCTAGAAATGTAAACTCCAAGTTTCAAAGGGATTTCTGGGTTTCTGTCCATGTCAGGAGTTAGCAGTACCCTATACAGTACACATTGGGAGATGGGAGTTGGCATTGAGAAATGGCAGTGCAAGCATTTACCCATACCTTTACGCCCTCGTCAACATCATTTACATGAAATTTCGTGGGCTTCTTCTTTTTCTTTTTCTGGTTGAGGAAGTTTAGATCATCGAGGTCATCGGAGGGCTCTGAAAGACGAAAGATGTTTTCATACCCCCGCTCCCATTAACATGAAGGGAAACTAATGAACCTAAGCAACAATATTAAAATACTGTCACAAAAGACAGATGTTGTATGGGAGTTTGTAAACAGCGGTTTCTCTAACCATTGTCTTTTTCTTCAAAAAGCATTTAGTTTAATGACATCTACTAACTAACCAAGAAATCACTGAATGAAATATATATATATATCAATGATCAGTGCGCATCAATTTTATGTCAGGTTATGTTTCCACAAAAAAGGGATAACAATCACCTTATTTAGACAATAAAATATGCGTAAATGTAGTCTAGTTTGATGGTACAGTAGTCCATATGGATTGTTCCATTGGCTAGATCTCCATTACCTTTTTTCCTTCCTTCATCTTCATCAAAATCCACTTCCTTGTCTTCTCCTCCCTCTGGTTCCACCTCCTTAGCCTCCACCTCCTTGGCCTCCTCTCCTGCCACCCCTTCACCTCCTTCGTCATCCAGCATGAAGGGCTTCTTCTTCTTCTTCTTCTTTTTCGTCATGTTGGGGTCGAAAATCATCTACAAAAGAGGAAGAGGAAAAATAAAATTTAGATCATATTAATAGGTAGGTAATGACTAGTTATCTCAAAGATGTGCATTTCATGAAAGCTCAGTGGCATCGGGAGAATTGTGTTGAGGTCGTCAAGCGGGTGGTACCCAATGAATGAACCATTATTCTACGCAGGGGGAAAGGTCGATGGTCGCTGCACAATACGCGTGCTGCTAGCAGATGTAGCTAGCATTACCATTAGCCTGCAATGCCTCATCATGTCATCTAGATTTCATTCATCCAAGCTTGGACATTAAGTTCTACTTAATGGTCCAATTTGGTATGCGGTTTACATTTTCTTTATTTACGATTGAATCAGTAATCGGCGAAAATGTCCCCATTTTAAAATAGCGTGTAGCCATGTGAGAGCCGCTGCAGACTGGGTGACATGGGAATCGCTGATCTAGAGGCCCAGCCTCTTTAAAAAAAAGATTAACACCGACATCGTGTTGTAGTTCCGCCCAACTAATGTATATATACACCAACATAAATGTACTTGTTACGGACAATAGCTTACCTCGTCTCCAGACATGTTTGCGGACCTAATGTAGCAAGAAAACGGAGAAGCTGCTGTTCGTCTGTTCCTGTGCCGCTGCGCCTAAATTTTCTTGCATCAGCGTAGACAGCAGAGCGCATGTGTGAAGCTGCCAAGATGACGTCAGTATCATGCGACGATAGATGTCTGGTAGCGTTCAAGAGTATTTCCTCTGAAATATTGTTAAAATTAAAATCATACGATTGCAGCAACGTTCGAACATAACTTTTTTCCGCCGTCGGGTGACTCAGGTGAAGCAGGAAACGGCAGATAATTATACTTTTGAGATAGCATTTAACCAGAATGATGTAAGGATTCAAACTTGACCATTACTTAGGGGATACACACACAATGATTCATGCTTAGGATCTTGTACATGACACATAAACATAAGAACAAAGAAAAGTCATGATAGAAATACAATTCAAAATTTTAATGCTTTTTTCAAATGGTGTGGATAAATAAACTTAAAATGTAAACATGCGTGTCCATTCTAGAATGACATTGTATATGTAAAAAAAATTACATATTTCAGCAAAACTCAAATTACTAAAAAACACTGGAAATGTAAGGAAACTAACCATATCATATATAAACCATTATCTCTTTGTCAGTCACGTTAATACATAGTGAAATGCTTCATTTTCAGCTTATTGTACAATTCAAATTAAAACCACTATCACATAGTGTCTCAGACAAAACACTGGCGTGAGCCAGACAAAAAATACAATGAAAGTATTAGGATACATCTCTGTTGGTTTAGTCGTGCAGTGATGTCAATGCCTTCCCTTTGTTGCAACGCTTCACAGTACCACTGTTCAAAACACTTCTGGTTGTCAGCAAAAAAACTAAAACAACTATAACAAACTAAAAACAAGAAGGTACACATTTTGGATATTAACATCATATAACCAATTGACCAGGAAGCTTCTGAGCTTTCGGGGCACAACAAAAAGCCATTTTAGTGTCACAAGGTACAGGCATAGGTCGGAAAGAGCCTAAAATGCTTGAACAACACATACAAAACAAAACAGCAAAGCAAAAACGGTTATGGATAACAAAGACTGTTCCAAGCTTCCTAATAAAAAGCAAGGAGAGTCACAGTTGCAGCTTTTGGATTGCTTTAACAAATAAGTATATTATGAAGTACAAGTATAATATAATTAATATAAGTATATTATAACATATGAATAATCCTATAAGTATAAGAATCATTCATATATTTCTATGAAAAACACAAATAAAACGTAATATGTCCATAGCAGGTGTTCAGCTCCAAATAAATTCCCTGTTCCATTCGTTATTAACACTAGAGTCGGACAATAATCCAAATATTGAACCGCCGAACATATGAAGAGTATGTTCTATTAGTAGCCTATCGGGCCACAGAGTGCCATTGGGTATAGTTGTATTTACAGTATTGATGAGGAAGACAAATCTTTGCCATTCTCTTTAAAATCGCTGAAAATTGAGGATAATTTTCCTCTGGAATTGAATGCCAGAGGGAGAATACAGGAAACAAAACAAACAAAAAACTATTCTTTCCACTTGTAGCTATGTCTTCTTTCATATCATACAAAAACACCCGTTGTCGATATACGACAGGTCCGTCATTCTCCAAGTCTCTCCCTTGCGCCGAGCTGGTTCTGTTGTTCTCTGATGCGTGTGGGATGTAGTGGATGCTTTTCAGGTCTGGTTTGCTCACATAGCTTCCATTGCCCAGCGCTGTAAATCCTCCATGTCATCCTCCTCCTCCTCCTTCTCTTTCCTGGCTGATGTGAAAGAAACCACCCACTGTCAACATAAGCTCTTTTCATCGCACCCTTCATTTTGCTCCCAATTAGACTTTCTGTTCTTGGATGGTGATAGGTTGGTGTCACCAGGCAGTATTGCGGTCCCAGTATACAGGCGGGAAATGCAGCCAGTCCCATGTGGATTCCTACTCTTGGTGCCGGATGTAAAAATCTAATTTCCCTATGTAACTGTGTTTTCTTTCATGGATTTGGAGCAATTCTATCTACTCAAAGTCCACAGTACAAGATTGTTTACATAAATAACTGTTGGCAATATGAAAAATACGGAGCATTGCCTTAGATTCCATAACTATGGGGCACAAATAACAAAATGTAAATGCAACCATAAGGGTGTATTTTTCTCCTTAAGTGCAACTTTCTATGGAGTTCTTGGGTGAACTTTTACCATTTTATCGCCGTTAGATAGGCGGATCCGACGTAGTCTATGAGGCAAGATGAGTATCAAACTACATTCTGCTGCTAAATTCTATATATTCTACTTCCACCTCACTGCGTGAACTTAGCTCATGAAAATCATTGCTCTGTTACAAGTCTACCCATGTCCCTGTCTTTTGTTGTCTGTCCTGTCCCCACTTTATGTCTATATTCATAATGTGTTTGCACTATAGTGTCTCAATGTGGTTTTTCTATTGTAACACCCCATGGTCCACGGTCAAACGCTGTTTCATCTGACTACATACAGTGCATATGGTTGAAATGACAATAAGATCCATTTGGCTTGACATCTTTACTTAATAATATATATAAAAGTATATTAATCAATATATTATTACTGCCCATATACACATCTATGCCGCTCCAAACATCCAAACAGCCTGAATCTGCTTTTCGCTGGTAAGGGGTTCTCCGGCTGGTGGCACCTTTACTGTGGTGCGGCCGGCCCCCTGGGTTCTCACCTGGTCTGGAGGGTAGAGAGGTGGAAGGAACGTTGGGCAGTGGAACGTTCTCAGTCCCGCCGATCTCCAGCAGATTCTTGTCCAGCTCCTCCTGTTCCAGCTCGTCTAGCTCAGCCAGCAGCTCATCCTGGAGGAGCGAGAGAGGCCACCCAGCAGGTGAGACATGGAGGTTAGATTCCATCATATGGGAGTGAGAGGCCACCCAGCAGGTGAGACATGGAGGTTAGATTCCATCATATGGGAGTGAGAGGCCACCCAGCAGGTGAGACATGGAGGTTAGATTCCATCATATGGGAGTGAGAGGCCACCCAGCAGATGAGTGAGACATGGAGGTTAGATTCCATCATATGGGAGTGAGAGGCCACCCAGCAGGTGTGACATGGAGGTTAGATTCCATCATATGGGAGTGAGAGGTGACTTAGCAGGTCAGACATGGAGGTTAGATTCCGTCCTGGGGATGGAGAGGTGAGTAGACCTTGACCTCCACAGAACAAAGCTTGAACCAAAGACAATCACACATACTGTAGGATTGTCTTTGGTTAGGTGAGTGACCCCTGGAGGGCTCATGTTTTCTGTAAATTATTGTGGACGGAAATGTAGGTCATTGGTGACATCAAGTGACATTTTAGTGCAATTACACATCTCTGCGACAAAATCTGCAGGAGGATCAAAGGAACTGCGGCATCCCCATTTACAAAATGAATAAAAATGCTATCAACGTACCTCGTCAAACTCCTCTCCAAAGCCCACAGGTTTGGAGATGGCGTCGGAGATCTCATGAGCCACCTCCTGCTGCTCTGTGATGTCCTGCATGAGGTCGTCCACCTTATCTATGTCCCTGGAACCACATTGCGAGAAAGAGATCGATTATCATTGACGGGATGGCCAAAATTCAAATGAGCGGCTTTCACATACAGCTTTCTGTGGTGTAACAGTAAGTTATACCCATGTCCTTTTTACAATTGTGCCATTCATTTGATTAAATGAATCCCATCAACAATTCAAAACATACTACCGATACACAGAATGGCGTGTTGGCATGAAAAAAACACCATAATATGAATCAATGCAGTGATCTGTTACTCATTTTGCAAATGCAGCGTTCTGCTGATAGATTAATGTAGAGATCTTTCAAGGTCAAATAAAGGGTGAGTGAGGAAGAATTAATTGCATATGCTCAACATGAACTCATTTCTTCTGATTTCCGTTTTCTCCATTGATTAATCTGAAGAAGTAGAATGGAAGGAATTCCATTCTTAAATGTTTTCGAGGTGTCATGACTGACGGGAGCTCTCAACAGCTATATCAATAGACCTGAATATGTTACATGGTAAGGCAGTGATTATTAACCATTACTGAAACACAAAATCTTCAATGGATTGTTCGTACAATTTGACTCCCACAAAGCGAGCCACACGTACATAGGTCAATTCCAGCCACTCCTCCAGGTTAAAGAAGTTTCAAAGAGAAACAAGGCTACAGATGAAGGCTGGATAGGTTTGATGTGCTATTCCTACGTCATTATTTAAGCTAGACGCATTTATGGAAAATGAATTGACCAGGACAGTCGATTCAGATAGATAACTTAGTACTTAGGGGTCTTACCCTGTGCCTTTCCTCTTGGGGCCAAACAACCTAGTCCTTACACTATCATTCTCCTGCTATCATCATCGTGATGCGTTTATAAAAACTGAATCCGCATACACTGTTCAGCAAAGGGAGTGTTTCAGTAAGATTTACAGAGAACCCTGTAAATGAGCCAATCAGGATGTGGAATGAGTTGCTGCCCTTACATGTTTTCATGGGCAGACTTCATGGCCTTGGCAGCAAAGTCCATGTTCTTGAGCACTTCAGTGTTGGTGTTGGCGTTCTCCAAGGCTTCCCTCTGGAATTCAATGGTGGACAGGGTGCCATCGATCTGGGCCAGCTGCTTCTCGTACCGCTTCTTTCTTTTCAATGCCTGCAGAGCAGCTGTAATAAGAGAGATAAACAGACACAGAGAGGTTGGCATTGGAGGATCAGATGCAATAATTGACAGTATAAAAATAATTCATTGCTGGATTGGTCATTTATTGACGGAAACTAGCGGAACAATGTTTTGATTGGGCCTGTAAAATGATGATGCAATCGAATTATCAGGATGAATTCATTAACATCTGAAGATAGGCTTATCTACAAATAAATAGACTTTGTTTGCTGCCTCATAGTTGAACCCTGTATTATCCTTGATGTGAAAGCTAAGGGTGTGGGAGACAACACACTACATCAGCCTTCAGTTATCAGGACACAATAGTTTAACAAATTCAGAGCCTAACACAATTACTATCCAAATATACAAATTATAAAGGGTGCAGAAATGTTCAATTTGGATGTTAAGTGTTACCATGGAACTGACAGATGTCATTTCATTAGAAAAAACACGATAAGCCCATGACCTCATTACAACCTCTTCTATTAGTGATATATGGATCTCGCCGTGATTGACATTGTTAAATCGGTGTTACCAATCTACAGCCAGAAAACATACAAATGATAAAATCCAATATTACTCATCGTTTTCAACTACACTGCCAACCAATCTGACATTTATTTTATTCCATATGCGTCAGACAGAAGGAATAGTGATGGAAAGGGCTGCTCAAGTCTCACAGTTGAAAGATGAATACCAAAATGTGGGAGGAATAAACCGATTAAAAGACAACCAATTGGACGCTTATTTAGCCATGATCACGCCTGGCAACGGCCAGCGTAGGTACCTGCAAGAGTTAGAAGCACAGTCTGCTAAAGCAATTGTCAACTAAAATTGACGACTTTGTTACAATAAAAAATGATGGGCAATGCGTAGTCATATCAGCCAACCTCGTTTATTTTTCGTGCCGTTTTTCTTTGCAGTAAGAAGTTCTTGGTCAATCTTTTTCTCCAGAAATTCCTGTTTCTTCGTTAGCATATCCTCTGTTTCTCGCAGTTTCTGAATAGCCTCCTGTGCACTCGGTCCTTTGCCACCCTTGCCCCCTCCACCAAATATTTTTCCAAACAGCGACATTTGCTTGATGAAAAAACACAAATAAATGTTAAAATGCGGCAAAATTAGTGAAACCCTTGCTAGCTACCTGTGATACACTGTCACTTCGCCTTGGCCCGAATGATTTTATTTCTACTTCCTGTGTAAGGCCGGATGACGTTAATGGCGGGGGGCGTGGTTTACTAGCGCCTGATCTCTGATCATAAAACACACATTGATTTCCTTCTCTATTAGAAACGAGTAGGTTGGACAATTTAAGTTGTCCAATGTTCAGCTGTACATATATTTATACATCTGGGTTTATTTTATATTCTTTAAACGGTTTTTGGTTAATAACTGACAGCGCTCTTTATCATTTAGTTTATTTGATGTATATACAAAACAGTATCCAATTAGTCCGTGGTTACATTGTGTGGCGGTTTTTACTTAAGTATAAGCTGTGTTACAGTTTTTAAAGTGTGTGTATTCAGTTTTAGCAGTTCTGCAAGCTTCCTTCAGCAAGGAAAATACAAACAACAAAATTACTTTGAAATGCTATCTGATCCAACTCAGTCGAGCTATTTTGTTTGAAATTAAAACAAACATGCACATAAACCATAATTAGGTGGTCCCTTTAATCATATTAACACCCCAAACAAATAAAAAATAAATGCAGGTTATCCCATGCAGATTGGAACACACAGAGCAGAATAGAGCATTGCAGCTATATGTATTTCAAAAACAAAACATATATGTGTTTGTGTGTGTGTGTATATATATATATATATATGCTAGAACCATCGATGGGCAGAATTTAATTAGGCGCCAAAGCTACTGTTTTACAGTGTACAGTGGTGTACTGTTAATGTCCAAATAGGCTTTGCATAACAACTTTTAAGATGAGCAGGCTCCTTTGCAGACTGCATTTTCTTTCGCTCTCAACCTGAGGAAGCAGCTATCAACAGTCTAAGATCTCACACACACACACACACACACACACACACACACACACACACACACACACACACACACACACACACACACACA
>JAOPJJ010000001.1:15319756-15334631 GCA_027122795.1 Enchelyopus cimbrius
CCCCGTTGCTCCCACCACCCCCCATCCCGCACGGGCAATCAAACCCACTCCCCGACACCTCTTCTGTGTGTGTGTCTCCCCCCCCCCCCCCCCTCCACACACACACACACACACACCCCACTCTAACACAACTAGACACACACACATACACCCATTCAGCCATTAGATACCAGAGGCAGTAATGGCCTCTCGAGTCCTTCCCTCCTAGTGAGAACGTTCTCCATTCAATAGCAGATCTTCCCCTCCTCCTCTCGACCATTTGACAGCTAATAGGCCCGGCTCAACCTCATACCGAGACGCTAAACTGTGTTCCTCCCATTCAAGTCATAAGAGTACAGTTAGCCTTGTGAGACAAGGTGACATGGAAGTGCTTGAAGAGTTTGCCATTGAATGTATATAACAAAGGGAGGCGAAAGTATGTTGGGCCCTCATTGAGTAAATCAGTCACCAAAGAGAGAACAATGCACCATTAACTCAAATTAGGGGTGTGAATCTCTAATGTAAAAGATGATACGATTCGTATTTAAATACATGGTCACCATACAATTCAAGAAAAGGTACATGTTGCGAACAAGCGATTTGGTACGAATCAATTCGATGCGGGCCGATGCAATTTGATGCAGTTCAATAATTGCATTCTGCACGTCTTCTATAGTCGTCGCGTCATAGGCTATCTCTGACCAATGACAGGCTGTCATGTTTCTCCAATCAAAATTGAGATGCACCCGGCCACAGCATTGCAATAATGTCTCGCTGCGGCCTGGAGGACATGGACATCCAACGTCCAAGTGCTGTCACGTGACGACAAGATGGCGGACGCAGTGAGACTCCTTAGCGAAATTATTTTCAAAATGTAATTCTTCCGGGATAGATAGATAGATAGATACTTTATTGATCCCTAGGGAAGACCTCAAACTCACCTCATCTTCCCCAGAGTGACACTAATAAGCTGATAATATCAACAATAACAATAATGATAATAATAATAAAAGTCTATACTAACTATTATTAATATTACTATTGCTATCATAATCATACAATGGAATCATAAAATGTATATGATAATAATATACCACCTAAACAATATATTTTCTGAAATCATATACCCTCAGGATGAGATCCAACATGGTCTGACGTGTCCCACCCTCATCATTATTATTATATTTCCTTGAAATACTTGTATGCAAATGAGTGCATAGTTAAGTACTTAATAAGATAAGCCTGCATTGTCTCAAGGAGAGAATCTGTCTTGGGCAATTGAAATGATTACATACTGTGCATTTAAAGACATACAATAAGACAGGAGATGAGCTGACCCCATAGACACAGAGACAAGTAAACATAGAAAGACAGGCTGACCCACAGTCATACACTCAAATCCCTCCCTGCACATACTCTCGCCCACCCATAGTAGTACCCACACTCATTCACACACATCCATTCCCCCTCCCCTTCCCACACTCCAATAACCCAATATTTTACCTTGGAAATGCAATATGTTGGTACTTTGAAAGGGGGATAGAGCCAATTTTAGATAAGTTCCTGCAGTGAGTGATATGATCATAGAGAGTGCTTAACTGACTACTAGTACACAAGGTACCATGAGATTTTATTGTACAGTTTTTGAGAAAAAGTACTTTGAAAAACAAAAATATGCATTTTTTGACTGTTGGAAATTGCAATATGTTCGTACTTTGAAGGGAAGGACAGACCCGATTTTAGATCTATTATACATTTCTGGAAAACGTGGCCTCCCTCCCCATCTGTAACCACTATCCACCGTTCTCTTGCGATTACAATGTTTTTGAAGACTTTTCAGCGATTGTCAGACAGGCTACCGCTGTGTGTCTGATACGGACGCACAAAAATTGTGTGTGTAGTGCGTCTGGAACGAAGTGCGGCTCACTTGACCGAAGTGGGGCTCTC
Source organism: Enchelyopus cimbrius (assembly GCA_027122795.1). Lineage (NCBI taxonomy): Eukaryota > Metazoa > Chordata > Actinopteri > Gadiformes > Gaidropsaridae > Enchelyopus > Enchelyopus cimbrius. The sequence goes on from JAOPJJ010000001.1 coordinate 15,321,683, forward strand.
GGATGACATGAGTTGAAAAAAAAAAGCTGCGTGGGAGCCGGGTCGATTGAAACACGTCATGACATTTGGAGAAAATGGGAATGGTTCAATCAACCGGGCTCACCAGCTCGTGCGTGTGCGCATGCACACACACACGCGCACGCTAGCCCTTAAAAAAAGACATGGCTTCGTGGCAAATAGGCTACGTAGATCTATCAGAGTAATATTGTTACATTCGCGGCTCTTTGCCATGTAGATATCAAACAAAATCACAGATTTCCCTCCATTTCCGTCAACGAGAAAACTTTCATTCTTAACATTTATGTGTGCGCTCGTTGTAGGCTAGCTTTGGCATTCCTTTCCTGGTCTTCTGGTTACCCCCTTAAACACTCCTCCTCTCAGGTATAGGCCAGGTGAGCATCGCACCTGGTGGGCACGTTAGGTAAACAAAACAGCTAACACAGAAAACCAAAACAAAATACATTTGACGGTAATCTCTAGAACATATCTTCTACAAAAAAATAGGAAATAAACATATCTACAGGATACAAGGTGTTAACACAAGTAGAGGCATAGGAGCTACCAACGCCCCGAAAGCAAAGGAAGTTACATTTCCAACTTTAAAAAAAAATCGACCAGCAATAGCTGTGTGTGTGTGTGTGTGTGTGTGCGCGCATCCAAGATTAGAGACCTGATGTGGAAACCTCTCCCACCCTAATGAACGCTAATTACAGCTAATTACATTGTTCAATCAGACATAGAGAGAAAGAGAGAGAGAGGAGGGGGGAGAGAGAGAGAGACATGGAGGGAACAGCTATAGGAGAGAGATTTCCATTCAGGGAGAGCGAGACCGAAATAAATTGAGTGGGAGAAAAATAGAGAAATACTAATGACAATTATTTGTCATTAGTTAGTCTGAGTCATAGTTAACATACATGTCCATAAACCTGAACATGGAACACTTAACACATAACTCATGCCAGACTGAGAATATATGATGAATAAACAATACACAAGATAATTTGGTGGAACAGAACTCATATTAAACATGAAACACTTTTCAGAGCTCTTATAAAATCTGCTTGGAAAATTGACCCATTCCTGTTTTGCTATGCTAATGAGCCATTGGTCATTTGAATGGTCCTCTCTAGTCAGGCATGAACATCTTTCCACTCCTTGAGCCTTGGTAAAATGATGAATTCAAACCCCAGCTGTTTTGCATGCAATTTGCATGTCATTATCGATAACATTTTCCAATTTGACTCGTAATAACAACACTAGCCTTCAGCCTTGTTCTTTCACCAACTCTTTGAATATTCAGTGTCCACTCATGAAAACAAATCTTTATCTACTGTCTCTGTCTGTCTATATTTGTCTGTCATTTCTCCCTTTGTTTTTCTCCCCGGCTCCCTCTTATCTCCCCCCTCTCTCTCTCTCTCTCTCTCTCTCTCTCTCTCTCTCTCTCTCTCTCTCTCTCTCTCTCTGTCTCTCTCTCTGTCTTGCTCTCTCTCACCCAGCATCATTCCCTCTCTCTCTAAGTGCATGCCAAAATCTAATAATGTTTGAGATGGAAAAGTTGGTATTGATAAAAGGTAAATGCGAACTTCCCTTAGAGTTAAAGCACCCTTTAACTCATCACATTGCGCCCTCTTCTTATGCAGTGCTATAAAGGCATCTTATTGACTACACCTACTACTTACAGTATGTCAACTCATAATACTTGCATTATAGTATTGGAATGTGTATGAAGGAAAACTAGCACAAATTAGCATTTTATTCAGCAGATTGTCTAAAAATGCGTTTAGAATGTATGACACAATTCTCTCTCTTTTATTTTTCCCTCTCGCTATCATTTATCTCTAACGCACCCACCCTCTCTACTAGCCCTCCATGTCTCTCCAGTCAAGTGTTCCAAGGACATTTTGTGTAAAATGTCTCTCTGAGCACCATGTAAAAGTATTTACTGGTCCAAACCTTCACGGGTTACTTTCCCCCCCACTCCAGAACATTATTCCCCCCATGGCCCACCCCTCTGGGAAGCACATCCTCAATGTCTTGATGAAACAGGATGTGGTTGATGGTATTTATTTGCCGCTTTACTAAGGACACTCAAATCGGTAGCGTTATGTATGAATGTGTGTCTCACTCAGACACACACAAACACACACACACACACACACACACACACACAGGTAAACACATGTGGATGCTGATCTGTGAAGGAGTCTGATTGAGTGTGGAGTGTGAGGACAAGCGGAGATATGTTCTCTCTGGTATTAAAACCTCCTTGTCAGACAAAGTGATGCTAACAAGCTTACACACATGCACGCTTGTGTGTGTGTGTATATGTGAGTGATGTCTATGAGCTCTAATTATTATTTCTGTCAAGTGTCAAGTTTTTTTCACATAAGGGAAATAATTACCATGGATAAAAGAAGTGTGTCATGAATGTGCGTGTGCGTGCTCACATGATTATCATAAAGTCTTGCAAAACACTTTTTGTCAATTGCTGGGCTTGTTTTGAGTTAAACAAAGAAATACGGGCTGTGTACTTTGGCCTCTTAATCGCTCAATTGTTCAAAAAGACAATCCCCTAAAGAGTTGAATATGTTCTCAAAAGAGGGTGAAATTGCAAAAAGAAAAATTTCTCTACATTTGAAAGGGTATTTAGCATCATAGTTACTCTAATATCCGACGCAGGTCCCTTGATTTGGCCTTTGAAAATCAATTATCGGCCGGACACCATACAAATTGGCGATACGTAGCAGTTCTGGGGATGAATCACTTATCAGGTCTAGATCAGTCAGTGACCCAGACCCACAGTGATTATGCAGAGCGATGTACCATACAACTGTACCATACTAATGTTCACCAGACAACAAATGTGATGAACCCAGTCTCGGATGAGACCTGAGAATACAAACCAGGAGAGATAATTGGATTTGAGAATATATATTGATTGAAAAAAAAGCAATAATCGATAACGATAAAATAAAATTATGAAACAAGCGGACAGTTACAATAAAGTAATATTTACACACAATGAAAATCACAAATCATCAAAATGAACTAACTAACTTGCTTTACCTGTTTGAAAAGCACTAAACTAGTATTGAGGGTGAAACCACGATAGTTTGAAACAAAAGCAGAACTTCAACTGTCCTCCCATGCATCCGTCCGTCCATCAATCCATTCATACATCCACTCAGCCATCCGGCCATCTGTCTCTTGTTTTCAAGGGACAATAGGACATCGTAGGACTCCAGCCAATCACATAGGCAAACAAACAGCACTGCCTGAAATTATTTAGCAGTTTGTGGGGGGGAGGGATGTGCAAACGTCCACACCGACTCAAGGCGGGAATCGAACCTGTGTCTCCAGAGCTGCCAGGCCACCTTCTAATCCTAAATCAGTTCTATTCTAATCTTTGAATCTAATATGGACCTAATCAGAAGCCAATCTAAATCCCTCAATTAATTTTAATGAATGAAAGTATCAGTACGGATGATGTATCAGCCGTAGTCTTTTGCAACCTGTGTTACTGTAAATGAGGATTGTGTCCGTATGTGCGTGTGTGTGTGGGGGGGCACATGGTTGGTACATGCGCACGATCATGTGGAAATAATGAGATGGGGAATTGTGTTCATTAAGCCTAGCCCCCTGCCTGCACATGGGGTCCACGGGCCTATTCCATATTGCCATAGCAACGCACATTTGTGCTGCAACTTGGGGCTTCTTTCATTTACTCTTTTTTTGTGCACATACTTGGAAGTGAGTGTGAATCCGCACGCTAATGACCTAGTATTTTTTTACTCTTTTGACTGAATGTGGCCCAAAGTGGAGAAGGGACATTATGGAAGTATGTAATACCTTAATGGGTGCATTGATAGCACACCACGGACATCACCGTTTGTATATAGGTTAGTGAGCCAGGATACTGGATACTGCAGTGGTTCAATTCCGAAAGCTTCTGGTTTTAGAACTCAAGGATTTCGACGGGCAATGCTTGATTTTCCTATTGAGTTCACTATTTCATTCAATGATTGATTCAATCAATTACAGTATTACCGTAATTTCCGGACTATAGAGCGCACCTGAATATAAGCCGCACCCACTAACTTTACCAAGAAAGACAAAGTTGTACATATAAAAGCCGCATTTGTCTATAAGCCGCAGGTGTCCACAGTGTAACGAGATATTTACACAGAAAGATGTTACACAGAAATCATGCCAATCATTTTCTAACCCCGCTTTGACCTAATTAGGGTTGCGGAGGGGGAGCTGCAGCCTGTCACAGCTGATCGCTATCAGCTACGCTTTTGGTGGCGATTGTTTTGGCTTTCAGTTGGATCTGCACGTAACACCTCGGCCGTCTGCTCTCTGTGTGTTCACCCATTCTTCAAGAACGTTATCAAGTTCGGGCTGTCTGCTTTGCCAAGCTTACGTGCAGACAGATCGATCACCTTTAACTTGAAAGCTGCATCATATGAATTTCTTCACGTGTTTTCAATGATGACGGTGTGTGCGTGAAGCGCACAATTACTGATCTGAAGAATTTTGTGTGTGTGCATTTGATTGGTCGACTGTGTCCTGTTCGGTAATAAAATGTGTCTGATGTGATGGTAAATGTTTTGGCGGCATGAAGCTCGTGTAAAAAAACATAAATTAGCCGCATCATTGTATAAGCCGCAGTTTTCAAAGCGTATGAAAAATGTTGTATAGTCCGGAAATTACGGTACTTTTGATAATCTATTGCTCCTTTGTGCTTGGACAGATGATTTTTTTGTTGCAAAATCTACATAGAAAAACAAATGGAAAAATAAGTTATCCTGAAATGTAACGGTACTTTAACATTTATAGAGAAAGTGGGCCATAGGACATTTGTTTCAAACTCTAATGATTAGCCTATAGTGCAGACTCGTTTCCCTCCAAAAGCTAGATGAATCAATCTTTTGTTGTATCCAAGTCTTTTTCAGCCATGTCATATTGGATTACGCTACAGGGGTTGTAATTAATTTTCATGTTCATTTTATTATAATATTTGTAATAACGGGCCTCACTCAGATCTTATTCTTTAAAATGGTAGTCGACTTGAGGACGTCCACATTTAATATGTTTTTTGGCTGACTTGCGAGTAGTGAGTGGAGAGCATTTTGGTTGTCGGTCATTATGAATTGCTGCTTTTTTCTGCAACATCACATCTTGCTGGGCACGGGTCTGTTGGCAGACGAACTCCATCTGGCTTTCAGTGACAGCAGATGCCGTGTGAAAGTTGCTTTCAGAAGCTACATTCATGTCATATCCCAGACTAAACAATGGCTTACATATGCCAGTGGTGTGTTACATTTTTCATTGCTGTATTAATAGTAACGCAATTCAATCAGAAATGAATGTTACAAATTATTAAAAGATACTGGAGCTGAATAAAATGGGCTAACTGACAGGCATGGAGCAGTTGCTCAATATATGACGCAGTTAGGACAAGAGCTGACTTGATGCCACTATTTGATCCATCCATTTCTCCTTTAACTAAACCAATGCACTTTGGAAAGTTTATGGATTTTTATGGATGGATTCAGCACATAGCTTTATGCTCTGTGGTGGGGATTGTAAACCAGCTGATCTCCTGGAATTTCATTTGTATGATTACATAGCTGAGACAACAATTCACTAGGTTGAGGATGTTTTGGTGAAAAATATGGATCAAAACATCATGAACTTCAGTCTGGCATCAAGAATAAAAAAAGAAATATCACTTACACACTCAAACTTTCTAACTTAACTTTGATTCCAGGTCAATGTGGAAGACATTTTTTTTAATTGTGCCTAAACTTTAAAATCATACTAGACAAACTAAATAAAATTTGGTCTAAACTGTAAAATCATGCTTTTCACTTGGTATATATAATAGCTTCATTTTACAAAGAATACCTTTGGTATATAAAAACTCTGATTAAAGTGACAAGGAAATCCTAGAAGTGCCTGGAAGTTTGTATTTTTATTTGTATCTTTTTTGAGGAAGTGTGTTTGATTAACTTCTGGGTCTCCTGTCCTTCTCAGGGGAATCCCAGGGAAGAAATGTGGCACAGTCATTGTGAAGGCTGAGGAATTGAGTAACTGCAGGGTGAGTCCGTCTGTATTTACTACTACTTGTCTGTCTGCATGTCTTTCTGCTTTTCTTTCTCTCTGCTTGTCTCTCTGCTTGGCTATATATCTGTTTTCTTGTCTATCCTTCTGCTGTGAATATTTCTGTATGTCTGTCAATATTTGTGGAACAAACTGCCTTTGCATGTCAGACAGGCACCGACACTGTCCATTTTTAAAACTTTAAAACTTAAAACTCTTAGAACTCATCTCTCTACGACATGGCCGTAGAGAGATTAGTTACTCATTGAGTGTAGTTATTTTATTGTACGATAGTTGTTTTTATTTGTCGTTTTGTTTGTTTATTCTCTGTTTTGGATTTCATGCCTCTGTTTTTTTGTAGTGTGCAGTGCTTTGGGTCAGCCGTGGCTGTTTTAAAGCGCTTTTATAAATATAGTTGGTATGGTGATATTTTGAGACCGATGTGGTACAGATCTGTCTGTCTGAAAGAACCAGTTAGGCCTCTTTCTGTCATCAACGAGATAAGTCTGTCTGTTTCAATAGGAGTCGGTTATGATGCAGTTTTGCGGAAACAAGCTTGACAAGAAGGATTTCTTTGGCAAGTCTGATCCATTCCTGGTCTTCTATCGCAGCAATGAAGACGGATCGTGAGTGATCTCTCTCTGCTGCACCGTCTTCACACCTAACTATGTCTCCTTCCAGCCATCCCTCCTTTCCTCAGTCTCCCCCCTCAGAACCGGAACCAGAGTGCATTGACCTCCGATCGGCTATGACTGCATTCAGCATGTGTGGAAATAAAGTTCATGTCTATAACTGTGGGTGTGGGTGGGTGGGTGGGTGTGTGCATCAGTGTGTGTGAGATGTGTGTGTTTAAAAAAGTATGTGTGTATCTAAGATTGTGTGTGTGTGTGTGTGTGTGTATGTGTGTGTGCATGCGTGTGTGTGTGTGTGTGTGTGTGTGAGTGCAGGTTCACCATCTGCCACAAGACTGAGGTGGTGAAGAACACGCTGAACCCCGTGTGGCAGGCCTTCAAGATCCCCGTTCGGGCGCTCTGCAACGGAGACTACGACAGGTCAGTCCCACCCTGGAGTGAGACGGGATCTGATCAGACGTTTTTGTTTTTTTAATTTTATTTATTTATTTAACCTTCCTGTAACCAGGAAAAGGTCCCATTGAGTTACAATAACTCTTCCTGGCCAAGACAGACGGCAAAAAGTTACAGAATACACAAAAGACAAGACAAGGCCACACACTACACCATAAATGACACACTACACACACTAGAATCCTAGACAATTACAGTTAATATCAAGCTAATGTATCACAAGCTAATGCAAACAGACAGCTAAAAAGGCATCAGGTTAAAAACAGTTGCATCTTTCGGTCAGGGATGATTTTAAAAGTATTGAGAGGTGTGAGTGATTCTAGATTTAAGGTGGCTTGAAGTTTATTCCAGACATTTGGTGCATATTGTAGTAGCAAGCAGTGCAGGGGTACAGGCCAAAGGTTATTCTCAAATCTGGAATTCATTCTGGGGCTCGGCACGGTGCCGGGGACACGTAGGTCAAACGCTATCTGAACTCTGGGCTGATTTTCAATTCAGGAAGAATCACCACAGAGTAACAGAATATCTAGCGAGTCTTTTTGGTCCTCTGAACGAGTCATAGAAAAGATAGCATGGTGATTTATATATATATAAATCACCATATATATATATATATATATATATATATATAGTGCTGTGCGTTAATTGTGTTATTAACAGCGTTAACACAAACCCATTTTAACAGCGTAAGTTTTTTTTTCAAGATTAACAAGATTTGTGAGAAGAACGTTAATGTGAAATTGAACACTACAGTATATGGCAATGTTGTTTATTTTAAATACAAAATATTTGCACAAAGCAAGCCAATCCACTTTTCCATGTTGATAAGAGAATTAAAATGAGAAACAATAACGGGACAAAAAATAAATCAAGGTACATTTAAAATAGAAAAACATTGGATTAATTGCGATTCATTGTGAGTTAACTAGGCCATTAACACGATTAATCACAACTACATCTTTGAATCGTTTGACAGCACTTAAATGTGTCTATATAGTCTATATTAATCTTCCACAATTTGAATCTTTGTCAGAATAGCATTTAGTAGAGTTAACGTCAATGAGATTTTGGAGAGCTGAATATTGCGTTGGGAATATGGGGTTGCTAAATGAGTGATACCACAGCAGTGAAGAATGTTATTTTTTTTCATGGGATATGGGATTTTACTCGTCTTGTCTTCCGCATGCAATTTGCTGTTTTATTTTTTGCTTTCGACAAATGCCCTCAGTGTTTGTTTGATAACCCCTCTGCGTAAAGGCAGTGGCCCTATGCAATCATCTTCCTTTCGAGGTGGAGCACACTCCAGACCGTATTCTAGGAGGATACACAATGTCAGGGTGGAGGAAAATCAATAGTTTGGCAGCGTTTTGCAGCCATTAAAAATAATGAAAAAAAAGACGAATGTAAACTGTCCACACAACTTTGGCCCTGGTGAAATGGATTCTGGCCCTGGTGAAATGGCACTCTGTAGTGCCATTTCATGTATTGCTAAATGTAATGATGCTGTATTTGTTATTCACACTGAACAATATCAATCACTTGTTTTGAAATCACTGAATCTTCATCAGAGCAGGATTTGTCATGATCTGATGTGAATACCATGCGCCACCACATAGAACGGAGCTCTCGGTCTCGATAAGAACGCATTATATCAAGCTACTTAGTGTATAACAATATATTTGTATGTGTTAGGGGTGTTTTCCTCACAGATTTTGCATGACATTATTTAAAGATCTGTGAGAGCTTTTTTTAAGATGATTTAGAACCCTGAGGTACAAACACACACACACAGAATATTTATCTTTTTGTACAAATAGTTGCATTGAAAATGCATATTGAAAACATTGTTTGTGTACCTGTCAATGGACAGCCAGATGCCATAGGACACCAGCCAATCACTCACACATACACATACACTGCACCACAGTCTACAACTCTTTCACTGTGTGTGGTGATGAGGATGTGCAAACTTCCACACAGACTCGAGGCGGGAATCGAACCTGTGTCTCTAGAGCTGCCGGGCCACCTTCTAATCTTAAATCTGTTGTGTTCTAATCATGGAATCTAATATGGATGTAATCAGAAGCCAATCTAATTCCCTAAATCCATTAAAATCCTCACTGAGAGACAGATGAAGAATCAACCAGAGCCTTACACCATGTGCTATTGCGTGTGTGTGTGCGTGCATGTGTCTGTGTGTGTGTGCAGTGCACACATTGGCACTCGCGGAAATAATGAGATGGGGAAATGTGTTCATTTACCAAAGGATAGACTTTGGCAGAGGGTCTTGCCCCTGGGCCTTGTGTTTGAAACATGTGGTCTTGCTCTAGCCTGGGAGCTAATCCTGCATTAGCCAAGCTAGCAGACAGACTCTTTGAGAATATCAACAACAATCTCATCTATGTCTTCCTCAATAGACTCACACACAGAGAGTTGGTGAAAATTATCTTTTGTACGAATAGCTTTGTTGAAACTGTACTGTGAATGCATTGTTTGCGTGAACATTGACAATCCAATCCTGATACATCAAGCACACACAATGCATACACTTTGACACATGCACACACATACCCACACACACGCATACACAGAAGAAACTGGCGCATGCATCAACACACCCTACTACACAATCAAAGTGTGTTCCAGCTGGGAAAGCAGATAAGGGAGTCGGAGAACCTCAGTAATCAGTATCGTGCTATGCAGACACACACACACACACACACACACACAATATATCCCTCTCTTTGAGGATGGCTTGTAACAAAGCGGACATGTTGAGATGCATCTCTATTATTGGACTGTGTTGAGAAGAGTCCATCTGACACAGAGTTCACAGAAATTATCGTGACTTCAAATTTACATTCCCCTAAACACAAAAACATAAGTAACACTTAATGATAAGGTGCCATAATAAAGAGCAAACTAGTTATTACCTAACCCTTTGTAAATATGTGTTAATTGTTACTAAAATATCTATTTGGCACAAGTTAATAGTTTTTTCATCATTAATTTTCACCGTGCAACGACTGGGTACACTGTAGCGTCATTTTGCAACGTGCAAGGTAGAACTCCCACAATGTCCGGTATTTGACGCCGTTCAAAGCCTAAACTATTAACTGGTGGCAAATAGATATTTTAGTTACAATTAACAAACATTAACAAAGGGTTAGGTAATGACTAGTTTATGGCATATTATGGCACATTATTATAGAGTGTTACAAAAACGTATTGTGCCACAAAATAATGTTTACCCACTTGGAGTCACGAGGGCCGTGTTTGCATCCTCTTAGATTGAGGATGCGTTTGTGTTTTAGCCTTCTTTTCTACTGTAGTCTACGTCTGGAAACTTCTGGAAGCGTAATTTGCATTGTTTTAATATTGATGGGCCTTTTCTATTTCACTGAACTCGAACTGGATGATGTAAGCTGAGGGGTCATCAGAAGGTTTGTTTTAAAGGTCCCCTATTTACCACCAGGTGTGTTTTGACTGGCCATTACAAGCCATTTAGAAATGTCATCTAGATGTTTGATGGATAGGTCAGCCAACCAAATGGTACAGTCCACTAAGTGGACTTGGGAAATACATTATCACCCCCATCATCCTCTTCATCATCATTGTAATCTTCATTATCATCTATGTGCCTTGACCCAAAATCATTTCAAAGGAAACTGTTCTACGTAAAACAAGTAATTGTTTAAATGAGAACGATTGTGAGGTTATTTGATATTTGTGTGGTTTAACAAAAAAAACATTGTGTAGTGTAAAATGTATGTTGTTGATATGCAAGGAGATTGTTGTTTTGTTGATATGCAAATAGTCACGGCATGCTTAGTCATGAATAAATATTGACTGTTGTGCATATTTGCATTACATTTAGTTAACTACAATAACACCTTGGACTTCTGTAGTTTTGCTAAGAGTTAGAGCTAGTTTTGAGAGATTTGTATCCATTGTCCTTCATTTTTAGCAAAAAAATATTCTTCTTAAATTATTCTTCACTTATTTCCCCTGCTTTCCCCCTCTGTCCCCATATATCCTACCTTTTGAAGTACTCTTACCGTCTTTATTTTTAGAAGTAGGCTATCCTGTCAGTCTTCTTACAGATATCCTATCTCTGTGCTCGAGCATTTAGGAGACGAGGCCCTGTTTAAAGACACATGGACATAGAGATGGATGAGATATCATAGACATAGCAGGCAGCAGTACCAGACGTTCGCTTGTCACTTCCTGTTCACATTATTCTCCTTGTGTAAGCCATTATTGGATGTAGAACTACGGTAGATCAGATTGGTGGTGGCGCTCTTTGGAAGGTGTATTTCCCAGAATGTGGCCTGAATGAAAACAGGCCACAGGAGTGGTTCCTATCTTTTCCCTGGTTTCCTAACAACAGCAGCAAAGTATGTGACAAACAGTACCTGTAACAAAGCCTAGACCACATGATGTCTTAGCCCTCGGTGATATAATACATTATTCCATGAATCCACGAATGCTGTAATATTTCAAAAAAGATGAAAACTCAAAATTAAAGAAGGCGGGCAGAGAAGCAGGCTTGAGGGCTTTCAGACTTTTGTCCAATAAGAACACAATCCAAGTTGGTTTCAATGCAGGCAACATACATTTCTTTATTTTAGTTAATTTTATATTATATTTGTAAGTTTTTTTGTACTCAATTACACTTTACGTTTGATCTCTAGAACATTACATTACTAAAACTGCCAGTGGATCCAAAATCGTTTCTTTTTTAAATCTACAAGTCTAGGCCATTATGTCACTCTTGCAAAAAAAAAAATTATATTACCAGGATATTTTGTTTTCCATTTTTTCCGATTGCGCAAATTCTGTAAAACAATATTAACAGCCATCTTGAATTTCACATCAGCGTTGTCATCTTTGGAGATTACATGGCGTAAAGTAATGGGGGTATCTTAAACATTTGATGAGGTTTTAAGTTTGTTTGTTTTCTGTGCAATCACGTCACTCCGTTCAGGTGACCTCATCAATAGATTTTCTGCTAGATTTATGCTGCCTGCTTACCAATGTTTTCTGGCAATTCCGTTCTGTTCCTAACCAATACCGTCTGCCTCTTGACAGGACGATCAAGATCGAATGTTACGACTGGGACAGAGATGGCAGGTAAAACATCTTCAATTAACGCTGGGATATACTTTAGCCATTGTTCCTGTTTTGACTTGCTATGTGTCCTACAGCCCATCCTCAGTTTCTGATGTAATCGGGATATACATTTCTGGAAGGCATGTGCAACCGGTACACATGGCTGTAAACCCATTGGCTGGTTAAGTAGGATGTGGGATCCAGGATTAGTATTATATCCAGTATTAAATTACATTTCATTTTCATGATCAAACAAGTTTTAGTGAACCAGGGGCGGGCTTTGTCGTTTAATTATCTGCTCTATTTCATACTGCTCAAATGTCCGTCCATTCATCATTTCAGTTTAAATAGTTGAGGCTGTTATAACAGATTGTTAGAACATTTTGAGAATTTTTTTTACAAATTAGTATATATAGAAATATATAATTCTAAATAGTTTATAACCACATATACCCATATTTGAAAAACTGATACATGGGTACAGGATAGTGATTTTGATTAGTGTTTGTTTGTAGACATTTACAATTGAAGTCAAACCATAGGGAAACCATAGCAAACCATAGGGATGACAACACATTATCCGGCATGATGTCACTCCCTCCCACTTCCTGTCATTCAAATGAAATCACGTTCACCTTCTTTCAAAC
>JAOPJJ010000001.1:15359393-15370522 GCA_027122795.1 Enchelyopus cimbrius
ACCCCCCCCCCCCCCCCCCCCCCCCCCCCCCGCCCCCCGCCGCCGCGCCCCCCCGCGCGCCCCACAACCGTGATGGGTCAATCGTTTCAATCTATTTTGCAGCATCTTATTCGTTTTCTCCAGCTCCTTGTCTCAACCGCCACACTCTCAGTCTCTTCTTCTGGTGTCTGAGTATCCCATTTAGAATTTTGATTAGCTTTTTTAAATCTCAAAAGAAATGGTGGTTCTCATCAGTAAAAAAATATTAACAACTTTTTCCTAGTGCAAGCTGCAATATATAGTCGCATCGGGAGAGAGAAATAAACAAATGAAGCCATTCTGAGGTTTTCATGAACATAAAAGCAAGGGCTTTGTCGGTTTTATTTTCGCTCTCTCACAAGCAAAATGAGCATTCTGCAATGGAACAGGTTAAAAGGGTAGCAGGTATCATGAATATATACTAACACACCTACAAATTTGCTAATTACTCAGACAAGACTTGTGCCTCGCTGTCGTAAACAACTAAAGGTAGGTTCGCTTAATCACTTATAGTACACACCGGAAGAAAGAAATGTCAGCAATGCTTTCCAATTAAGTGTGAGTCTGACTCAAATTAACTTTGTTAATTTTGCACACAAAAACAAGTTTTCTCTGGCTGTACAAATGACTTTTCAGAATGTAAGTGGAAAGGGAAAGGCAATCCCCTGCATTTTCCACATGGATCGCAAAAAATTTAATTTTAATCGCAAAAACCAATAATCGTACCCACTTTTTTATTCAAATGAGGTTGCACCTTTGACCAATTATAATATCCAAATGGAATAGAGAGGGGCATACAGTCAAGACCTACAAAACCACAACTAGCAGTACAGTTAGTGACATTGTTCTGGTGATACAGTATGAACCTTGGTTCTGTGGTTCTGTAAACAGAACCACAGCTAGCAGTACAGTTAGTGATGTTTAACCGGGGATTCAACAAACAATGCGTTCAGTGCTGATCAGTTGTAGCCCATAGCATCGCTGGCCTGTGGCCCTGATGGGAAAACAGGTGCCCCCTGTAATCTAACCTGTGGCCATGTGCTAACGTCAGAGGGCACAGAAACCGGACCCATCGTCTACCACCTTAACCAGACACCAGGCCCTACTGGCACACACACACACACACACTGGCAATGTATTGAGCGTGCTATTGGGAGGTTTGGGTTGCATGTGTCATGTAATGACAGCAAATGACACATTTCCCTGCAACGGCAGGATAACCTCACACACACACACACACACACACACTGTTGATGCGCTATTTTGTGAAAATGATCAACAATCTAACATATTCTATTGTTGGTCATCTCAGTACTTTTTGAAGAAGCGGACCCAAACCGTAGAGGGTTACATGTCCTCACCTGGATTGCAGGACACCTTCATGTCTGGTTGTTTTTTTGTGTCGTTTGCGTGTTTGATTTCAGATGACTCGGACGGAGCTAAATCAAGGGGTTTTTTTATTGTCCATTTGGAGGCTGATTGTAAATACATTTGACCTACAAAACACATGCGTGAAAGAGTCATCCGGTTCCGTTTAGGTGTCACAGGTGCAAAGGCAGGCTTCAATCTAATACATTGGACTATCAGTGTGTGTGTGCGTATCTTTGTGTGCGCTTGTGTGTGTGCACAAATAGACCTGTTCCATCTGCTTTATTGCTCAGTGACTGTTCATTGATTGGGGTTTTCGTGCTATAAATTTGGATTAGCGGTAAACTTGTAAACGTTCTCGATGAGGAAAGATGTTAAATTGATCATTGATCATTTGTAGTTGCTAGGCTTAAATAACATTGGATAAGAACATTTGTGACTGTGTCACATCTGAGCCAATTGTAATGTTAAAAGGTCAAGATACGAACTTGGCTTTTAAGTAATGACAAAATTCAAACCTCTTGTGAATAGACTGAGGCGAGTTATTGTGCAGCATTAATTAGACTTTGCTTCCATCAAGCGCGTCTCACTTGGTGTAGCCTACCTAATATTACTCTTGCTTGTGTTAAGTTTAAAAAAAACGATACCAGCCATTTACACCAATAGCCAACACTATTAGGCGGCCACCTGAATACTAGGAAAAGCCTTCAGAAGACGAAAAGGTCCCAAAAGCTGCCTTCCTCCATGAGTCCAAAAGGAGCAAGGAGTGACGCTTGCTTGGTACCAGTCCTCCTCCTCCTCCTCCTCCTCCCCCTCCTCCTCCTCCTCCTCCTCCTCCTCCTCCTCCCTCCTCCTCCTCTGTGTTTGGTTCCTCCCGCTACAGACTCATTAGCAGTACATTATTCCCCATTGGACTGCATGGGGCACCGTGTTGGCAGTAGGAAGGTGCTGTTAGTGCAGAGTGGGGCAGCACAGCATCCATACCGTCCTGCTGGAACAGACCAGCCAGGGGCGCTTGGGGGGCAGTTTTTGCTCCATGAATACTGACAGGCAATACTGTACCCAAAACCCCATTTGTTAAGACTTTGTTTCAAACTTCAAACTTGTCCGCCTTGACTTGTGTGAAAACCAAACGGTGGAAAACGGTGGATGGTTATGACGGTTGGTTTTCATGAGGCAGGTCGATGCCACTTGAGTGTCAGCCTGTGCATCGGAACTACAAGCACGCGTGTTTGGCTATTGCGTGTGAAATGTTAAAATAGGATACAGTATGTGGTTGAACTAAGGATAGGATACATGTGCGCAGATGTAAGACCTCTTGGTTAAAAGACATGTTGAACGACCTACCTTGTTGTGGTAATAGTCCAGGGAGCTGAGCACACTGGGGTCGGTGGGTAGAGAGCATGAACCCACACTGGCAGGGTGTGCAGGGTAAAATCTCACGTCCATGTCAGGATGCACAGGACTGAAGGCATGAAATCAGTGTTCAGTGTCTTTGACTCTCTAGTGTGGAACCGTAAAACGAACAGCCAGCAAGTAGAGAGAAAAAAAAGAATGAAAAGTGGCTTGAGTGTCTGGTATCAGCAGCACACTTTCCCCTCACATCCGTCCGCGGCTGAAGTTCGGCACCAACTCTGCTGCTCGGAGCGGGGCTCAAACTACACGGACACGCACGTGTTTGTCCAATTATTCCGTTGTTCCAGGACAGACAAGCAGCATATTTCACTTTGCTTCCCTCTTAATGTCGTTTTTAAAAAGTAGAACAACAATAGCACTGCACAGCCTCTATTCCCCCACTGCGCTCAGTACTCCATAGGCTTTGTTATGGAGGTGCATATTCTCGCATTGGTTCCAGGACAGCAGTGCTCGGTCTGTTCTCTCCCTGTGCCACGCGACCTCTGCCGATAGCACGCGGGAAAGAGGAGCGCGCGGAGAAAGGGGGAGGGGAGACCGGTGGCTGCCTTGGCAACCGCTTTCCTTTATGCAACTGCGCGCTTCTGATTAGCTGGAGATGTGGTAGTGTGTGTGTGTGCGCGCGGCTGTGCATTATGAAGCCGCTTCCATCAGCTCCTCAAAGAGCTTCCATTTGGGATATTGAGCCACAGACGACGAGAGGAGGACTGCACAGCCTCCCTTGTAGTTAAAACATTTAGTTGTATATTTTTGTATTTGCATGCACGTGAGCTGAACCTGTGGTGTTTGAATGCTGAAGGACTCATCTGGACCACAATTTCAATCCATATAACAGTTTGAATAATTCAGAGCCATACATACTGTGGCCCTGTAATCTTAATACACATGTGAATGTGAAATGTGAAATGTGACAGTGTGAACATGTAAAACATGTTTTTTCCTCTTTTGGTTAGCCTACATACATCACGTGATTAGTTTAGGAGAGAACACAATGAACCCTTAAAGGTATGACTTCACTCCAATTACAGTGAGGATGCTTTCTGTGCTGTTTCAGTTATGATCGGTTTGCTTTGACCACAATGGATTACAGTGGCTTATAATGGAGAATAATGGGAAAGCACATGCATTAGACCTGTACCAAACAACATCATCGTGATTACTGCCCTTAATCCACCCCATATCGATGAAATGCACACACTTCAACCATAAAAGCTCTTCTTCTCCCCCCCCCCCCCTCCCCGTGTAGGCCTGAGGTCTATAGTGGGACTTGATCTTTCAGTTTTTTTCCGTAGAGTTGCAAATGCATATCTGGGGCCCAGGGTGGGGCTGCGGCGGGGCCCACTCTGACAGAAGACTGAGGGTGATGGATAGCACCAGACCGCCCTGTGATGTGCGCATCTGACGGGGGACGCCTATCTGGGAGACTATTGTCTTTCAATCATGTCAGGACCCTGTCCGAGCAGTACAGCAAGAGCACATTCTCATCCTGGGGTGGGGGGTGGGGGGTCCTATATACTCCACCAGGTTGGGCCAGGTGGAGTAATAAATGAATCCACTGAATCTCTTTTATGTTTTTATCCGATTTTATGGAATATTCGGCTTACGCAGTAGATGATTACATCCACAAGGCTTTCAGCATGACAAGGTAAACAAACAAATACATAAACAAAACTATAAAAAAAATAAAAATAAAAATTCCATGTTACAAAAAGCCCATGTTACAATCAGGGCTCTGTTTCGTCTCTCTCTGGCCGTCCGGAATCCCCTCCTCACAGTTTTGTGTGTTTTGTCTTTACCTTAAACAGCAGCGCTCCTCCCTGTTCCAGCCCAGCCGATAGTCTGCGACTCACGGGGGATACTGGGTAATGGGTGGAGAGGCCTGGTTATTATGACACCTCCGGGGCCTATCGCATACACCGCGGCGCTATGAACTATGTATTATTTTAGCACGGTGGGCCTCTCCTGGTGGGCATGTCCTGCTTCATTTCCCAGTACCCCTCTCAACTACCCCCACCCACCCACACCCACCCACACCCACCCACTGCCTCCACCTCCAGCACACGGAGGGTTAAGTTCCTGGCGCGGTGCCACGACTTCATGGGAATGGAATGTGGAGTGCTGTGTGTGCAAGGGCTCCCTTCCCAGCATCCTTCACTGCCTGGGCACATGCTAATGATCAGTATTATTGAAGCACAATTGATGGGCTAGCAACCAAACAAGAGAAACTAATTACTGCTAAGGCTTTATTGTCCTTTAATTACTCAAGCTCTATGGCAATTAGTGCGCGCACAAAGACGCTAGCCTACTTTAATCCTAAATAAAAATGTTATGCGGATGAAAAAAGAAGGGGAAATAAATGAATGGACATGAAAGCTTGGCGAAATAATTTGTGTTTCCATTCAGACTGTAAGGGGTGGGGGGGGGGGGGGGTAGAGACAGGGGATTGGTCCAAGCTATAGCAGGAGAACACAATAAAGAACGACGGAGCATCGCAGAAAAAGCTAGCACCAAAATTAAACAGCAGATCACACGAATGGCCCAAGAGACCTTTAGCCACGGGGAAAAAGCGCGGAGGAATCGGCGGGGTTGTAAGAAATGCGATGACGTCGTGATTTCTGTAAACGTATAGATAAATAATTTCCAGTGGCAGGGAGGAGCCAGTGTAATGTGGTGGTGCCGTGTGAGACATGCTTCACCCTTAATGTGCTGCTGCTCTGCTGAAAAGTACATTCCTATGGGAGGCTTTAGTGGGGGGATGTGAAAATTATACCCATAATTCAACCATCCTCTCTTCTCTCTCTCTCTCTCCCTCTCTCTGTCCCTCTCCCTCTTTGTGTATATTACTTTCTTACTCTCTCTCTCTCTCCCTCTCCCTCTCTCTGTGACTCTATGCAGTTCTTTACATGAACAAACACACACACACACACACACACACTATAATACTGTTGATTCTGTAAAACCTTAGCGCAAATGCTTCCAAAATCATCCTGCCTGACTTAGATTTTCTTTAATAAAATGCAAGGTGTGTTACTCTGACGGTTTGACTAATCGACTTCCGACCATATGAAATGGGAACCAATATATCTTTTCACCCTCCCAGTGTGATCCTAATGCGATCGGGCCGAGGCAGATTTCAATGTGAGCTGTTGATCTTGGAGCCCCCTAAGCATTTGGAAAAACAAAACAGAAAAAAAGCTAAGGTCCCTTTCCCTACCTAAGGGGAACATGGAGGGCATCGGTCTGGGTCAACTCCCCGACCCCCTCGACCCTAGTGCCAGGTCACGGACCAGGTCCCGGCCCCCCCAGAGAGGGCATGGGAACCCGGGGGAGCCGACCCCAGTCAGTCAGCGGTCTGCTGGAGGAAGACAAACAGTGAGGGATCCTCACACAACTTTCATTGATTAAATAACTTCATGAATTGAAACCTTTTATATTTACAGGTTCATTCCAAACAATTGCCATTTATTTGTTCTGTCAATTATGATCTTTTATATTTTTCATTTCAAGTATTTCAAATGAATGTGACAAATTAAATGAATTGAATCGAATTGAAGTAAATGGACCCAGACAAAGTATAGAATGTCCTGGGACAAAATAGTGTCGTATCCTGACGTGACACTATGTTGTCTCTCCTTATTTTTGTCCAATGTCCTCGCTGTCATATATCTGTGGGCATGGAGATCGTGACCTACATTACCCAGGGGTCAACCGCAGCTTTCGGTACTCAATCGCAGGACAAGCTGCCGTAGGACTTTAAGCCTTTGACATTTGAACCACTAAAAGATTATGTCCATGTGGGGGCCGACTGCATAAATCCCATACATGGTAAATACTGCATTCTCCGCTCTGAACTGTTGTACGTAAGTGTGGTGTTCGAATCACCTTCAAGTGTTAATCGGTGAGATTATCATGTTAAAAATAGAACATTTTACACTCTACATGCTGCCATTGTTGTTTCGAGCCGGTGTTTACGTGTTGTGTAGGCGGTCCTTTTCACAGCTTACACGCAATCTAATTTAATTTACAATTGAGTCGAACCTCTAGAGACCAGAATTAGGAATATATTCAAGGAGGATTTAACATTTAACGTGTTCCCTTTAGAATTACACTCAGGACTTGACGAGTAAACGAAATGAGGTACAATCTTCGGGCTACTTTAAAGTGCGGGGAAAATCACCAGCGTGTAGATTTTTATCTCTCGAAACGATAGACTGTTACCTGAACACTGCTGGGCTTGTTTATTTAATTGTTATCTAAATTAGGTTACTTATTATTAGGGAGAGGAGAAGGGGAAAAAAGCTAAATCGTCAGTCTGACCACGTTTTCGTTTAGCACTCATCTCGAGGAAATTCAAGAGTGTCCTCTAATTGCGTGTCGAGTTTCAGCTCGGGCCAGGAGTGTATTACAGCCTGCCCGTTGTTAGTGCAAGGTTTTTTTTGTACACAAATTCAAATAGCAAAAGCTAGAACATGAAATAGTAGTATGTTTTTTATTGGAAGGAATAAAACGTGATGTTGAATTTACCGAATGTTCATTTTAGGTATGACTTATCTAACATCCCATCTTCTATGGTGTACATGTTTTGTCACTAATCTATCATCATCCTCATCATCATCTTCATCATTTAAAAAAAAAACTCCACTATTTTCTCGTGAGATGGCAACTGACATTTCCATTTGGAAATAAAGATTTTCATGGAAACATCGCTCAATCTTTAATGCAAAAAGAACAGCCTTTACTAATGTCCCTTTTGCAGAGAAAGCATCATCAGTCAGAAGAGTTTATGAGGCCTATCTTACTGCCCTCACTGTGCTAAACAGTTTGCCTAGTTGATTTTGACTGTCCCATTTTACAAAAAAAAGAACAAAAATAAATTATACACACGGTATCTACTGTTGAATGCAATGCAGTCTCAATTGAGGCCATTCCAACCACGCCCTACATAGCTACATTCAAAACATCCACTGTCTCGCCACTATCTGCGTGATGCTGAATCGGTTGCCTGGCCTGATTCCACAGATGAATAAAGTGTGCTTGCCCCTCATCCAAGCTAAGGGAGGACATTGTTACCAATCTTGGACTTTTTAAAATAGTTTGGATAGCATTGGTTTCTTTGGAGGTAAACCCAAAGGTGGGTCAAGTGTTTAGTTCAAAGGAGTCGGTAGGTAACTAAAGACCAAACCTTTTTATTGATGTGCTAGGGCTTTTAGCTTGACCTTCTAGGCCTGCACTGTATTGAAAGTGCAATTATTTGTAGAATTGTGCAGTCTTATCTATCTATGCTGACCAAAATAGGCTTTACAAAGGACTAGTGGATGTTGGGTTATTTTATATTTTGTATGGGATATCAAATATGTTTGTTGACCAAGACGATAGAAGAGGCAGTAGAATACAAAAGTACAACCCAACACAGGACTAGAAACTTTTCAATGGAATTAAGTGGTCTTAAAAAAAGAAGTTGAAATCGGCTAAACAAAATCGCTCCACTCAACTGTAAATACCTCAAGTATAGTATATTGAAGTGTGGTACTTGAATTAAAGTGCTCATTTAATCCATTGTGGAAGAAGAATGTCCACATGAAATAAAAGCAAAAAAGTTGAGGCCCTAAATAATTCACAGTCAATAAATCAAGGTCAAGAAGTGTGACGCTGACATGGTTGAATGAATGAATAAATGCATTATGAAGTATCAAGTGGACATTCAAACTCAATCACATTTATGAATCCAATATGAATCAAGTGAAGGAGATGTTCCTGCTGTTTCTTGTCCCTGATACTGAAAGAGAAGCAGTTACACAAGTCAGTCTCAGCCAGGTGGCCTTCTAACAAACAGAAAGCTCTTTCATTAGAGGCATGCATTTATTTATTAAGCATCTGTGTGCACTGGAGGGTCACTCCAAAGAAATCATTGAAATTAGTCTTTCACCGGCCAAAAAGATTCACGTCCAGGTTCTTTCATGGTACTACCTTGTCGTTGTTGTTGCTGCCTTCCTCTATTATTATATTGGACAATGCCGTAGTAGCACTACTCGGTTATCGTATTCGGGAGCAAAGACGGGGCTCTGATCGTCAGATAGAACAGGTAGGGTGAAGAAACGGCCGGAGGGTCACATATCCCTGTTGACCTCGTTTTGCTGGAAGTTCAACAGGGGCAAGTACGACAATGGATGTGATCGCAACGTTCACTCACTCAGCGTCATGTCTCACCATACATTGGATACAAACAAATTGTTGACATCAAATCATTATCTCTCCTTAAAGGTGCGGTGAAATGCTCTCTGAGAGGACATATAGTAGGGATTTTCCCCAAATCCAGGGGAAAAATGCATGCATTGGTCAGGTTACAAGCAATACTAAACGATACAAGGAGAAATATGCATAAACCTATGGTTATGGCCACCTGACTGCTATTGTGTATTATTCAGTGGTATTCATTATGACTAAGGTAAAAGAATGGCATTTAGGTTAAACATTAGAATCAACATAATATAAACTTTGTAATCAACTTGATCTTTGCCATTGCTAAGAGGAATATGAGATCAGGGGGGGGTCAGTCAGTTTCCCTGCCTGTGATCTGTCTGCTGAGAACAGACCCAGGGAAGTGATATTTGACAATTCCTCATCGTGGGTTATAAACAAACTCAATTTGAGACAGACGCTATATTCTGTTAGCGGAGGGTTCTGGTGCAAGCCTCCTGTCAAAGCCCCAGCAACGTCAGATATAGAAATAAAGTCAATGATCGTTCAAAGTGAACAGAACTTTATTTATTGTTTGACTTCCGCATTCAAACCACTGACAAAATACAGGGGGTTAAATATAGCCCCAACCAGCGGCCTACATGGCGTGCATAATGTGCAAAATGCAAATCGACTTGCAACACGTTTTAAGCACAAGGAACGGTACTCTTGCATTGTGAAAACATGTAAGCTTAAAGCCGTTGAAACATTAGCGGAAGAAACTGCTTTCATTATTACAATAAGCTTTAGGTGTATGACCTGTGCACGCACACAGCTGTGGGTTTTAAGAACGTCAACTGTTGGCCTAAATATTTCCAGAATAAAGGCATAGTCTAATATGTTCTAAATGTAAAACCTTTTTGGGCATATTCCCCTGATCATATTTCTTGAAAAACTGCAAATAATTTAGACATGTTTTTGGGAATCCCGTTACCCAGGATTAAACTCTGTGTACGACAAATAACATTAAAGCCACGCTCCCGGCTCAATTTCGACCAGTCAGGGCATCTCTCCCCTGATTGGTTTTGGGATTCCATCTTGCCTGTCAATCACATACGTGTGCGCACAGCATTAAAAAATCGCCCTCCCGCATACGTACGTGCATGAATGCTACACTTTAGAGAATGGTAGAGAGGGAGGGAGCAGAAGGGGAGGGAGTTATCTCTAAGCCCCTTGCTCTCTTCATCTCTTTTCTGCTCTCTATTTCCAATACTCAAAGTGGACCAACAGCAGCTCGAACTCTACTATAATGTCGGTGATTCATTCGTATTCGAATACACCTTTTTAGCTGGCGTCTAACAACCCTGATGCTAGCCTAGAGGGTCCGCCCCGAACCGGGGGGACGAAGGTGGATTCAAACCGTGCTGTTGTTGTGCAGTGCTCATGTCACTTCAGAGATTAGGGATTAAGAACTCCATCGATACTATTTTACATGGCAGCACTATTGTATACGATCGTGGTCCATTGTCTCATGCAGTTTCTATTCCTCTAACACAAAGCTTTCCGCTAAAAGCCCTCGTAGGAACACAAGTTTGACCTGTGCCGTCGACGTTGCCATCGCGGACGTGATCCTGGCTAATGTGTGAATAAAATATTGCAGTAGGGGATTTTGCGTTCAATGAACACAACGGTGTTCTTCTGAGGGGAATAAAACTAAGGATGTGTCATTCTTTCTCTTTCTCTCTCTCTCTATCTTCTCTCTACCCTTTATATGACGCACATTACACATCACAGTATATACTTAATGCATACACATGCATCGACACACATGTACACGCACACACACGCAAACACAACCACACACACACTCTGTAAGAAACACATTTTCAAGGGTGAGAGAATCTAGCAATGCCATTACCACTGAACACACTGGCTCCAGGAGAGGGAAAATCGCAGGGGGAGTGAGCGGGCGATGGGGGAGTGAGAGGGGGGGGGGGGCAGAGAGAGGAGGAGGGGAGAGAGAGGAGGAGGAGGAGGGGGGGATGAGATTTGATGGTGTGGTGATGTAGATAATGTTCTCTCTCTCTCTCTCTTGCTCTCTCTCTCTCTCTCTCTCTCTCTCTCTCTCTCTCTCTCTCTCTCTCTCTCTCTCT
>JAOPJJ010000001.1:15845686-15856220 GCA_027122795.1 Enchelyopus cimbrius
GTGTGTGTGTGTGTGTGTGTGTGTGTGTGTGTGTGTGTGTGTGTGTGTGTGTAAAAGAGAGAGACCATCCCCTGGTTCACTCCCAGGTGCGGTATACGTAGAGGGCTGAGAAGACGAGATTGACACTCAGGCTGGCCAATAGGAGCCCTGGCCACAGAAGCCGCTTGACCAATCCTGAGGAGAAACATCATTGGATGATACATTATATACTACAACAGGGATGTTCAAAGCTTCATAAACTAAGCTAAACTAGAGGCTGGGTGGGCATTGGGGCCTCAGCGCCAACGCTCAACGCTCTACTTACCCGGCGATGTGGGCGCGGCCTCTATCCCTTGGGTGGTGGTGTCCACCATGCAGGCTGAAGAGCCAGAGGAGCTGCCCTTCCCCTCCTCCACCACGCTGCCTTCCCCCAGGTAGGACCTCAGCTCTAGTGAAACCATTGGAAACAGCAGAAACCCCCCACCAGCGTAGAAGACGGTCAGAGTTCAAGTCCAAAAGCCCACGGTATGCCCCGAGCAAAATGTTAAAGCGCAAACATCCCCATTTACGGAAAGTCCCCCTGATACTGAAAGTTGCTGTGCAAACTCCAAATCAAGCTGGAAACGGTACACCGTCACCATAGTTACCCCGGATCGGAACCCTCTCCTTACCGTTTTGGCCCTGGAACACAGAGAGGTCCGGGGAGCAGCGGCCGCTGCAGACCGAGGGGGCGGGCTCGGCGTAGCAGTGGTTCGGGGAGAGGGGCGGGGAAAGGGGCGGGGACATGGGCAGTGGCTCGGCCTCATGGGAGAAGAGGCGGAGCTTGCGGCCGCTGATGTTGAGGCGGGCGGGGCTGATGAGGGGGCGTCTCTGGCGGGCGGAGCTGGAGGTGGAGGTGACGGAGCCCGCCACTGAGGGGGCCAGCGAGGGGCAGGGGGACGACGGACGGCTGCCAGACTTCAGCGAGAAGTAATCTGTGTGGGCGGGAATACAAATCATTAGTAACTAGGATCAGACACCCGGTTACAAAGCGCGACTGCCCACCACGTTGAGGCAGTGAAGTACCTGAGGACGGAGAGTCATGGCACTGCGATGCAGGTCTACTCCCGCTGAAAAGGTAGCCGGAATCTGTACATAAACGATCATACGTCAGTTCATTACGTCGGCACTCAGACACGGAGACGTTTAAACCCACCAGAGATTGGCTTCGAAAAATTTATAGACAAAACAACCAATTACAACAAAGTAGCCCTCTAATACAGCTGCTAATAAATAACAGTGTTTGGGAGCAGGGGATGACCCAGAAGGAGGACACGGCTATGGAACACAAGCCAGGGCCGCATCGGGGCCCTGTGAACCCCTGCTGACGGTGTGCTGCCTGGCTAGACGCTCTGAGTGCTAACAGCGTGCCAACAGTGTGCAAATGGTGGGCTAAAAGCATGCTAACAGGGTGCCAACGTTACCCGTCCTGGTGAGGGAGGGGATGGTGCCCAGGCAGAGGGCTCTATTCAGCCGCCCGGGGAGGGATGACGGGGAGGCCTTGCGGTCGGGGGGGCCCCGCCGGCAGGGGGCGAACTTGGAGAGGCTGGGGGGCGGAGTGGGCAGGAAGGGGTCTGCCTGGCTGGGGTATAGCAGCGGCGGCTGGCCTGCCAGGTACCTGCAACACAGGAACACACCGGTCTACAAACAGGACAGGTTCCAGGTGCTTGCGTTCAGGTAAATTAAAGTTTAGGGATGAGGATGGGAGAATAGCTAAATCTGATCCGTAGTTTCCGTAACCGAAACCATTCATACACAAATTAATTTAGGCGGAACTGTATAAAAGTGAAGTGGAAGCTCGTCAGTTTATCGCCAATACATAAAGAATGCAAGCAGCTAAAACCATCCATCAGAACCAGCCAATCATGTGCCAGACGTATACTGCGTAAATAGAAGTGCTCATCTTTTGTGACTCAATTGTTATTTTAAAAAAGGGAAACAAAAACTTCAGAACTTTGAATTTTGATACATTTGATGGAATTTACGGTCTATTCAAAAACGATTACAGCCACTAATCAGCCAACTGAAAGGGAAAACATGGGAAAAGACGAATGTATAATTAAACAATCCACTTTATTACATTTAAGAACACAGCAATGCGGCAGGTTTCGATTCATTGAGTACATGAAAGTCAGCTGAGCTTCCCTAAATTCACAACCTAATTTAATCCTCAAAGCACTGATCTCAAAGATTAGCCATTGATTGAGATTACTCCAGGGTAATCTTCATGAGATCAAATATTGAGATCACCATAACAAGTCTAGGCTATGGACACATTATTACTCAAATAAGTAACATGGGTCCAAATGCAAAACGCAACTGACAGATTGCGGAAATTCTACACAGGGCAGGATTCTGATCTTACTGTGGAATATGTAATTCATTACCATATGCTGACAAATTCAAAACAGGTGTACATAGAAACTTACAATGGCAGGATAATTTTTTGGGCCATTATTACTTGGTTGCAAATTAACACATTAAAGCCTCTGGGAAAAGATTGGAATAATTCAGCGTGTTGGGTTGCTAAAACCCTTAAATCTAATTTCATGTTGAAATGGAAATTGATACCCAGTTTAGTCACCGTTTAGATATATTACATTGGTCGATGTGTTAACGCGCAAGGGGAGGATGGTACTGAAATTCACAAAAATGTTCCCAGTTCCAAGAAATGACAAACGTGTTTTCATGTTTTAAAATATATAAACATACATTAGCTTTTGAGGCCTCCGTATGATTTCTTCTTTTCAAAAATAACACTGTTGTACAAGTACACTGAATAAGGATGGGCTCGTGTACATGCTAAATTCTACATAACTAAATAGTGGCTGTATGAAAAATGGAAGGCTCACTACAAATACTGGATAGATGGACCAATGCTAAATATACACAGTTGGCAGGAATTCTACCTTAAAAAAGTTAAAATTGTATTGGTTTCTGTATCTCACAATATGAAGTACTTTGTAACATATAAAGATTTCCTGCAACACACACGGTAAAATCTTTCGTTGATTCAATCATGCACAATCATTATCACAATTATGCAAAATCAACAATTCACACACCCCAAAAAAACAAAACTAAATAAATAAACCAAATTTTCCTTCATAATTACGCCTGCTCACATATATAACTTATGTTGTATTCAGCTTCACTAGTGCTTCTAAAGGGACAACTACTTCATTGGACCTGAAGGGTGATAACTGGCTCTTAATGGTGTGGTCATTATAAAGTTACCAGGTCCATAGACAAATTCACAAGAGCACTGTAGGATAGACGGGCGAGTTAAAAATAGGTTAAAATAACCGCACGGTAAGCCAAGAAATACAGAGAATCCACCCCAAAACAAACACATTGGCAAGGAAGAAAACTGGGTTTTAAAAGCAAAAATCACATTCTTTATGCCATGAGAAAAATTGTCACTCGTAACATTTTCATGCTTTGAACCTTACAATATACTGATCCATCCTTTGCTCTGAAGGACGGAACAGCCATGACCCTTCTACGACTTGCAAGTCATAAGCGGATTTCACAGGGTGAGCAAAACACATTCTGTTGGTCCTCCATAGCCACAAGGCCGGGTTAACTGCAGTTTCTGCTGCTAAACTGAAAACATGCACAGCTTCATGATTTAGCTCGGCAACGACAAAGAGGACTAACTGAATAATATAAAGTAAATGGCACAGGTAGTATAATTACAATGAAAAAAAAAGTATTGATTTACAGTAATCAATACAATAATGGAAATTCATGTTGTTGCATGTGCAAATCTGTACATGCAAGAAATATGGAGTCCAACTGCCATTTAAAAAACATTAGGTAGGTAATTGGGGTTGTTGGCAGGAAGTGATAAATGTACATGCGTCAGTGTATTTAAATACTACCTAATAATACTGTAGTTTATGTAGTAAGTTAGTCAGAGAACGTTTTAGACCAATTATGATCAGACGGCGGCGCTAGGGTTTGAAATACACTTAAAATGTCAGAGACCGCATCTTTCCAAAATACGTGAATCAAGATGAAATGTTGCACGACTCATTTACAATAAAGCGACCGCTTTGCACAGAGGCCTCTGGTATTTCCAAACCTCCCACACCTCTGAGCCTATGTTAGGGTTAGTGTCTTCCATTTGTAGTAGGTTAAAAAACATCCCTGTAGTACCCAGAATGTTCTCAAAATGATTTGTCAGGTGTGCATTATATGGGTTTTTATAACAAAAAAATTATGAAATCCCCGGGAATGTATTTGCCTCTTTGGTTATTTTAAGGTCAGTGCATGCCTAGTGTTCCACTACAGGCTTAACGTTACCCAGGCAGCTCACAGAGAAGAATCAAAACTGGTATCATCCCATTGGAACAGTTTTAAACAATGTTAAAAAAAAGGTGTTGGTAGTAAAAAGAAAAGTCCTTAAGTGCCCTGGCAGACACAGACACAAACATGGGCGCACACACACACACAATCCTGACTGTTAGTTTAAATACTGTTTACAAATAACTTGAATAATACCTTACCGACTAAATATGTAACGTTTAAGCTACACTGTGGAGCTCCAACAGCCTTGTACATCTGATATTAGCATGTAGCCTACTGTGAATACCTCGAAAGCCAGTATTTGTGACAAACACATTCACAATGTATGAATCTTTGTGAAATGATGTATATAGTTTGAAAAACATACTACTATACCGAGCAACACAAGCTACTAGTCAATTCTATTTGGCATGCTACAATTTGTATATGAATAAAACCACAAAGATCCGGTAACAGGAGAGCTTAAATTCTCTAGCCTCCAAACTTGTTATATTAACAATACTTTTAGCTTCTGCGTTTAAAAGTTAATATATAAATATTAAAAATCTCCCCTTCACTAACGCCCATTCGGTATGATGATCTCCAATGCTAAAAGATGGTGGTGGTGGGGTCATCACACATCCTGTTCAGTAAAAGTTACTTCGGTTTGTTAATGGTGCATTAGCAGTCTGAGAAACAAACACAGAAACGTTCCGTTTTTTGTCTTCGAGAACCATGGCGACCTTTTACCAAAAAGGCTCCGTGCTGTAGGTCCTATGTTGTACAGAGTGGGTGTACAGATGTTTAACTTTACTGTTTGGATTCTGACCTTCGACCCCTGGCTCTTCTGGGACCAACCGATTTGCGGGTTGCCACGGCAGCGCCGAAGCAGACCAGGCTACAGAGGGTGGCGGCGCTCAGCTTGGCCGTGTTCAGCCAGCCGGTGATGGCGGCGAGGTAGCCCTCAGACAGGTAGCCCTCAGCCAGGTACAGAACAAGGAGCAGCAGCCACAACACGGATGCCACAGCGTCGATCCTCCTCAACCTGGAAGGAGGCCCGGAGTTTGGAGTGAATGTCAATGTCAATTCTCCTAAAGGATGGATAGGCTAGCTCTGTATGAAAATCAATGTTAACGACAATCATTCACACACACATTGACGTTAATTGTTTAGACGTGGAATGTACAAGTCAACAATCTTTGAAGTACCGTTGCTATGGTAAAGAAGGTGTAAGATCATTACTCAAAGCAAAACGCCATTGTATCAATCAATCCCCACTTAACAGACATCCACTGAGTATCCCTCTTAAATGCAGACATGAGGACTGGAGGTCTTCAAAATCCACTTGACCCTCAATTAATAATGAATTTAACTAGATGTACGAACAGTTGTCTACCTGACGGGTCCGGCTAGGAGGATTGCGGTCACGCAGGTCAGCAGGCCGACGGAGGCCACGGCCATTTGGTTATCCCTGCCGTAGCGCCAGCCCAGCCGGGCCTTGTCCAGGGCGGCGTCCGGGAGGAGCTCTAGCAGACTCTGCCACGTGCGCTCCCTGCCGCCACTCTGGTTGTTGAGGGCCGAGCCGCTAAGGACGCCGCCGCCGGGGGCGTCAGTGGCGCCGGCAGAGGCGGGCGGACCCGACCACCCGGTGAACACCACGGCGAGCAGGAAGCCTCCGATGAGGAAGGCCAGAAGGCGCAGCAGGATGACCCCCGTGGGCGTGCCGATGGAGGAGGCGCTCTGACGGGAAGGACGGCGATGGGATGGGGAGACGTGTGAAGAAAACTGCCAGCTATCACTTTTGTTCATCTCCCCTCTTTTGTACTAGCCGTCTAGAGAATGATGACTAAACCCCAACAATCAACCCAGAGAAAGAGCAGGAAATACTATTTATTTCAGGCTATGAAAAAGTAGATGGGGATTTATAGTTTGCTGAGAGTGAAGTGTGTTGAGTTCATACACGGCCACGGCATTTATAGTCACCGTTTCTATATAAAATTAGTTTGCGGTTCAAGTGGTCAGAGGTGTGTGATGGGTAAATAATCGATGGGTGAATAATCACTGTAGGAACCCTGACGAAGGACAGTGACCATGCCATCTTTTTTTCGGACCGGCTCGTGCAGTCACATAGCTCAGGTTTTACACCTGAGCTATGGTCCCCGTGCGTGAAGGGCAAGTTTAACAAACAAAAATATTTTGGGTCGCTGGCACTTTCTGTTACCTTCACAAAGCCCTTGTCTGAGTCTCTGCTGTGGCGTAGCTGGTGATTGAGCAGCCCGGTGCGGAGCTGGCGGTTCTGGTACTTGATGTAATATTCCACAGCCGCCTGACACGGACGGCATAATTTATAGGTCTGCTCCAGATGATGCTTGTAGGCCTCGATCTCGTCATCGTAGTTCTCCTGTGAAACAGACAGAAAACATCTTCAGCCCAGTCCCTTATATGCAGACTTGAATGCCTCATCGTAGCAACAAGCAGACTAATTTGCTGGTACGTTGATATTAAAAGGCATGCAGATGGTAGCTGTAATGACGTTATAAGTTAGGGCTGATCGAGGTCGTGGAACAGTGAAGGTGCAGTGAATTCTGATGAGAGAGTGGTCGTCAACATCAACAACCAAAAAGAGTACTTACATCGTCCCTAGGGATGAACGAAGCCAGTTGTTTGATCTTGGACGACTGGTTGTTATTGCACTTCCTGCACAGTAGCATCTGAGTGTTGACCCACTGCAGGGTCTTGGGTGTCTCAGATACAGGGAGACTCGCAGACACCCCATGGTTCAAATTCTCCATGTATTGGGCAGGGATGGGTTTGTTGTAGTCCCCATTCTGAAGTGTACACAGATATTAAGAATATCAGAACCAATATTAAGAATGTCAAAAAGACTTATCCATCTATTCATTCAAGGAGCGTCTGTGTGTGTGTGACGGGCATATTTCGCTGACGGTTAGTCAGACTGGCCTAAGATTTCGGATGTGGCTTGTGCATGGAACGAAGTTGTGCATCCTCGATTTTGAAGATTTTTGCATTTGTTTTTCAAAAGATGATTATTTACGTAGGCCGTCGAGTCGCAGTGTATTGTTTCCGAGGGGACCAGCTTTAGGGGGGCTCCCCCAGATCATTGTGTGATAGGCCTACGCCTGGTTGATAGCCTACGCCTACCAAATAAACTTGGACGTGGACATCGGAAAATAAACTTGGATGACGGCTTAAATAACCCAATTTGCTCTGGATTTTCACATATACCATACATCTTTACTGAATTCACTGGATGTTTGTATCAGTAACCCAATGCGTCACGTTGTTACGCCCTTTCTTCCGCATCAGTTTGCTCCATTGAAAAAGGTAAAAACATAACTTTATTAGGATAGCGATAGCGTTTCTGTGTTAAGATAGCGGTTACACTAAGCAAGAGTATATACACCTCTTTGTACATCCAACCCTCATTTGGCCATAATTGAAAAATCTACTTAAGCTCCCACTATAGGAATACATACTTCCTATGGGCACTGCACTGGTTACTTTAAAATGGTCATTACTGTCCTGTAGTGTGTTCACCATACCTCTTGAAAACCATTGTACTGCTCACAGTTAGGACAGTCCCAACAATTCCGGTTTCCGTAGGGAACCACTGTGCTCTGGCTGCAAAACCAGCAGTTGACGTTAGCATGTGTGGGCTTCTTTCTGAAAAGTGGAAACAATGTGCACATATTACAAATTGGGTGGTCCCGCGGACGACAGATTAAAATAGCAAGTTATGTTAGGAAAGGATGCTGAACTTTCTGGTTGTATCTGACCAGGTTAACTCTGTGGTATTATGTTAACGCTTGTAATGGTTTTGTATCGCTGACGTTACACTGCATAACAAATGTTGCATACATTCACAAAACATTGGACGGGCGATGCTATAAAGCTAACAGCGGGTCTGGTCTGTGTGGACGTCGTTCATGACATGCCAATAAGCAATCGAGACTAACATGCAATACATTTTCGTCCTGAAATCATAAAGGTCTACGTTTGTCTAATTATGCATTGCAAATGCAAACGTACAAACTTGAAAATAACGAGTTCATGTAGGTGCGAAAAGCGCCACAACAATAACCCGCTGGGAGGCTGGTGGAGCGCCCGACGCTAAGCGTGACATTAGCTTCTTACCTTGTGGCGAGTTTGTATATCAGCGCACCGCCTGTCACACACGCCGCGGCTCCGACGCCTCCATACATGTACTGCGGGTGCTCGACGATAAATCGGTTGATGGTATCCATCGCCCGCCAGTCCATATACAAACAGCTAGCAAAACATGAAAACTGTAGTAAAGGTAGGATGGGAAGAATGGGCGCGCACGCTGTAAACCTATCACGCCCATGCGGAGGAAGCGGAAACACGTCACTGTGGTGGGCGTGTGTTTATCAATGACGCCACTGGAAATCATTTCTGTTTTGTTTGTTTTTGTAAACGTTTTTTTTCAATTCATGAAAGAAACCTAAACTATATTGACATTTCAAGTAGCATATTTGCCATACGTTTCTATGTTTTGTGATGGGGAATGCGCGCAGAACATATTTAAGCCATCCATCCAAGATGACACGTTACATTTAAAAATTAACATTGATTTCTCAAACTTGAAATATGTGGTGTTTTGATGGACCCAAAACAAATGTCTTTTTAATTCAAAAATATAACTTTATTTGTATAGAACTTTATAACAAACAATAGTAAACACACAGTTGAATGGCCAGCCGTGGTGAACTAGTACACTGATGATAGGCAATTACTTGTAATAGCCTTCATTCAATGAATGGCATTAAACCAAAGAAACAGAATAAATAACAGTGGATGCCAACAGCCACATACATTTGCTAACACGTATGTCTATGCAACAATAAACAAAGGAACTTAAAAAAAAACACACAATAAAATGTCAAGTGCATGTGCTTCCTTTGAAACCATGGGCTGTATTTAAAGTGTTTCAACATGAGAGAGCATGACACCCACTCGTAACATTGACTGAACGTAAACCTACACTTTAACGCATCAAAATTCAACAACTACTCAAAAGTATGGAGTGGCACATCTGATTGTCTCGCATATAACTGGGAGTAGCTCGCCACGGACACGCTGCCCCCATCGGGGCTCAGGGGCTGGGTCATGCCCCCATACGGGCATCCGCTGTGAGGGACCAACACGGGCGCTTGGCGATGGGCAGCGAAGGCGGGAAGAAAGTGACCCGGATAGTAGCCCACCGTGCCGGCTGTGTATCCCCCCGGTGAGATGCAGCGCGCGTGTCCGTTGATGACCGACGCTGACCCGTAGCCACAGGGCGCGTGGGGTGCGCCCGAGCGGCACAGCGCCCACGAGCCGCTGCCGTAATGCGCGGGCTGCATGAACAGGTGCCTCTCCTGCAGCCCGTGCACGTACAGGGGCTCGGGGTACTCCGCAGGGGATCCGGGTAGAAAGGGGATGCTCGGTACGCTGAAGGGTCTCCTGACCCGTTTCCTCCGTCGGTAGTTGCCCTTCTCGAACATGTCCCCGAACGCCGGGTCCACCATCCAGTAGTTGCCTTTTCGCTCCCCACCGCTGTCTCTGGGGATCTTCACGAAACACTCGTTCAAACTCAGGTTATGTCGTATGCTGTTTTGCCAGCCTTTCTTATTCTTCTCGTAGTAAGGGAACTTGGCGACGATGTAGTCGTATATCCCACTCAAGGTTTGTCTCTTCTCGTCGCTGTCCCTAATTGCCATTGCGATGAGAGCTACGTAGGAGTACGGGGGTTTGTCAAGCGGGTGGTCCTCTGCCACATCTGCGCCCCCCTTCCACTCTGGGATGGTGTCGGCACTGCTGTCCTCTTCGGCCTTGGACGACACTGCGCCAACATCCGAAAGTCCTGCTCCATGATCCGCTGGAGTTTTGCCCGCGTCCATGGCTTGCCCTCGTCTAACCACGGTCCCGGTTTGCAAATATGTGCCCAAACCAGAGAGCGTGTTTAACGACAGTGCTCAGGTGCTGGTCACACGCTTATGCTGAACCCTCCCACAGGCAGATAGGAGAGTTGGAGGCGCGTTGTTTCATGTTGCCGACTTTCCCACACCTTTTTGTCTGGGTTCCATGTGAACTGCGTTAAGGTGAAATGGGGGTCAAGAGTTTGTAATGTCTACGCAGGGAAAGATGCACAATATTGATACAGCCATCAAAGACTGGCAGGTGTGATGTGTACACTTGATGTCGA
>JAOPJJ010000002.1:5550-18006 GCA_027122795.1 Enchelyopus cimbrius
CCCTCCAGGTAACACTGTCGCTGCCCACATGGGCGTTGAAGTCCCCCAGTAGAACTACAGAGTCCCCGGTTGGAGCATCTTCCAGTACCCTTCCCAGGGACTCCAAGAAGGCTGGGTACTCTGCACTGCCGTTCGGCCCATAAACCGTAACAACAGTGAGAGACCTATCCCCGACCCGGAGGCGCAGGGAAGCAACCTGGGGTAAACTCCAACACATGGCGGCTGAGCTGAGGAGCTATGAGCAAGCCCACACCAGCTCACCACCTCTCACCGTGGGCAACTCCAGAGTAGAAGAGGGTCCAGCCTCTTTAAAGGAGTTGGGTACCAGAGCCCATGGCTAGAGTCACCGTTTGGGGATCAGGTCGTCGGGGCCCCCACCCACAACTGCCACCCAAATCACATCGCACCGGCCCCTTCTGAACCCTCCTGCAAGTGGTGAGCTCACTGGAGCCCCGGACAACATAGCTCCTAGGATCATTCGGGCACTCAAACCGCTCCACCACGTTATGGTGCCGGTTCAAGGAGGACCGGCACCGGTGCGTTCTGTGCTCCTAAATTATTTAACTTAGGAGCACAAGTGCTCCTGAAAAAAAGTCAGCGTAGATCCCTGGTTGGTGTTCAGTGAGATGATTGGTTTGTTTTTCTTTTCTTTTTTATTCTAAATGCCTGCCACACCAGGTCAGATCTTAGGTCTAGTCATTAATGAGATTAGGTTGGTCACCGTGGCGGGTGGATTTCAATATCGACCTGCCACAGTGGCTGGTGGCCAAAAAAGTTAACTTCAGGCCATGTTACCAACCCATAGACAGTAAAAGCCAAAACCTTTGTGAGGGTATGAATAGACACTCTGATAGATAGAAAAAACGCTCTTTGCGCTTTTTTGACAAAAAACGCTGCCAGCTTTTTTTCCCTTTTTTTCCAGTCAGCTCAACTTTTCCCTATCACAAAAAAACGCTAGGTGTGAACACGGCCTCACCTGAGAAGAGGAGCCAGAGCTCCCCACGCAGGCTCTCTGGCAGACCGCTGAGGACCAGCTCACGGGTCCTGGATGTCCGGTACATGCAGACGCCCCGGCCAAACTCAAAGAAGTGGATCTTCCACGACTCCTCCTTCATCTTCTCCTTGGCCTGGAGGAAGAGGAGGAAGAGGAGCGGGCGGAGGAAAGGAGGAAGAGAAAAGAAAGGAAGAATCTGTATAGATATTTCTTTGCTGTGTTCCAAACGTAGTGAGCCTACATCAGACATACACCCGTCTGGTCCAACAGGCGGGTGATGGTAGGGCAAAAACAACTGATGATGACACTAGGGTTATTCTGTGCCAACTTTCTCCAAAGTGGTCGTAACGTCGCTGTTTGGTGAATGAACTGTTAGAAGGATGTACATTGGTAATTTACGGTGAAGAACCGTACATTTATGCAACCAGCATTGTAAACAATCCACATTTGGCCCAGCGAGCATGGAGTGCAATGCCCAAAACGTTTTCAACACATTTCATTCAGTCCTTCTAGTTGAACAGTTTGCTGGTGCTAGGCGAGCGCAAGTCAACGGTCCCGATTAGCCTGCCAATAAAAACAGTCTTACCCACTCAGAGTACACCCGAGGCAAATCAATTATAACGCCAGACTATAGATGTCTGAGTTGATAGAATAATGTTAGAAATAGAACAACCTCGCATCGCATGAATCATTGCAGTTTGATGGACTAGTTTCTAGGTAATATCAGTCCGCCACTGCTGTAGCCTACTATCAGGAAGTATAACACTGCTGCTGAGACACTCAAAAGTCCCTCAAAATACAAACCAACCATGCAAGGTTGGTTTTACCCGAGGCAAACGCCAGACTATCGATGGAAATGTCTGTTGAGATGTCTGTGGAGTGGGTAAGACATTTCGATGGAAATGTCTGTGGAGTGGGTAAGACGTAATGTTTTTATTGGCAGGCTAATCGCGACCGTTGACTTGCGCTCGCCTAGCACCAGTGTGCAACTAGAAAGACTGAATGAATTTTTTTGAAAATCAATGATAAATAACACACTGGCTAAGTTGGAAATTAGGTCCCATGTCCAACATGCCGAACTACCCCTTTAATGAAATTTTGTCAATGAAATAACCTGATAACCTGGTTCATCTCGAAAAAAAAGCCATGACATGAAGATGAGCTTGTAGAAGATTTGTACAACGAGAATAAAATCCATCAAATCCCGTTTCTTCCCAGCCTCCCCCTACAGACCATCAGAGGAACTTCACACTCGTCTGAGGTCGGGGGTCGCAGGCTGAACTCACGGCTTTGGGGCCCGGGTCCTGGGGGCCCTGGCCCTGCTGGTGGATGTGGAGCAGGCCCTGGGAGGCGGTGGGCAGGCCCGGGTGGTAGTGGCGCTGGGCCGCGGAGTCGCCGGTGGTCCCGGTGGACGCCGTGGGAAGTCCAGCGGCGGCCTGACGGAGAGCACGCTGGTTATTATGTCAGCGCTCCATCTCTAGAGCCACGGGCTGCGCGTTAAGTACGTTGAATAAAGTTCTAAAAGTCAATAAGTCATACTAAAGAGGACTAATAACAGTCCACTTTATTTAACCTTAAATGGTAATAATAAATCACTTTGATTTACTGTCTAACTAATCGTACAATTGTTCATTACTACGTTACAAGCAAAGATTATAGAGCGGAGCAATTCAAGCCAATAAGGCCACATAGGATTAAACTTAACTTGTATAAATAAATATAATTTCACACAAAAGCTGTGCTGCGCAATTCCACCATAATCTTATGGACCACTAGATGGCCCTGAGCTTACTAAAATGGCGCCCCTAGAGTTCGAGAACGTACTTCACTGTTACACACTATTTTCCAGCCAGTGATCTATCTGGCTCCGCTCTATAATCTTTGATTACAATACACTCTTTTTCATTATTATTGTATGATAGTCTAGCTCACTACCACATTATGACTTAATTACTCTGATATCATAACACATTCATAACAAGGACAACTATCCAAATACGATGATCAAATATCCAGCTACTTTATTCTGATCATACGACAGCCCTAGCTCATTATTATCATTATGGTTAAAATACCAGCCAGCAATCCATTCACCAGCGGAGCAAGGTGATTGGCTGCAATAAAAGTGAGTGACCGACCAGGGGTCCAATGGGATTGGCGTCGCTCCACATCCTGTCCGGGGTACGCTGCAGGAAGTCGGAGATGCGCTGCACTAGGAAGTCTCGGTCCTTGAGGTTGGCAAACAGGAAGTTCATCTTGTTTTTGGTGCTGATGGAGACGGGACAGGGAAGGACACTGCTGCTGTCCGCCTTCTCCACGATGGACACCTGCCCAGGGGTCAGAGTTCACTCACACTGGGGGTCAGAGTTCACCTCATCCATGACCTCCGTTCCTCTTCTCTAGAATCAACCTTTGGTCCTTCTAAACGCTGAGGAGCTGTAGCGACTCTCCTGAGACTTCAGTTATCATCACCAGAAGGCCTTCTTAAAGGTCCACTATGCAAGTTTGGCCATTTATTTCACTGTTTTCTGGGTTTGCGCCACATTTTTCACTACATAGCTCCCCCTGCAGCTTCGGAATATATATTCATTTTGACGCTTGCCACAAGCATTTGTTTTCAAAGAAGACATGATGAACAAAACATTCCCCTCGCTACTCGCTGTTTACAGCTAGCCGGCTCCATGTTTGGGGGTGTGTACTGCCGTAAAGCAGTTCGAAACTTTGCGCGATCCGATACTTCTGCTGAGTCACATCCGTTGTCATTGCGGACCGGAGAAGCAAACTTGCATTTTCCCTTTTTCCGCCCAGAAGCGATAGGGGGAGTCGAAACGACGAACAACGACCCTTAACCTTTAAAATTAAGGTTCATTAAGCTAAAAAAGTTGCATAGTTCCTCTTTAACACGAGCCAGCATCCGGACGATGTCATTGGCCCACGTGTACGTGCATGTGTGCTTGTGTGTGTGCTCGTGTGCGTACGTGCATTTGTGCGTGCATGAGCCCACCTCTCGGAGGGGTATGATGAGGTTGCAGAGGTCTTCCTCACGGCTGGCGAAGCAGATGTAGTTGTTGGAGATGAAGAGTTGGCCAGTGACGTGCATCTTGGCGAAGGGCGCCCACAGCGTGCAGTCCGTGTGTCCGTCCAGACGCTCCTCCTGGGTCAGGCGGAACAGCGCGCGATAGCGCTCGTTCTTGGCACGTGCGTCCAGGTCCCTGAGAAGAGGCGGGAAGGCTAAGTTTACCGCTGTAGACCGCACACAGAGTAGCATTCAACACATTTAGAGTAGCGTTCAACGCATTTAGAGTAGCATTCAACGCGTTCAGCACATTTAGAGTAGCGTTCAATGCATTTAGAGTAGCGTTCAGCAAATTTGGAGTAGCGTTCAACGCATTAAGAGTAGTGTTCAACGCATTTAGAGTAGCGTTCAACGCATTTAGAGTAGCGTTCAACGCATTGAGAGTAGCGTTCAACGCATTTAGAGTAGCGTTCAACACATTAAGAGTAGCGTTCAACACATTTAGAGTAACATTCAACGCATTTAGAGTAGCACTCAACGAGAACAGCGAAGATTTCACTCCAGTGTTGCGCTCACATTCAGCAGCGTTCAACACGTTTAGGGTAGCATTCATCACGATGAGAGTCGCGCTCAACACGTTTAGGGTAGCATTCATCCCGATGAGAGTTGCGTTCAACACGTTTAAGGTAGCATTCATCACAATGAGAGTTGCGTTCAACATTTTTAGGGTAGCATTCATCACGATGAGAGTTGCATTGAACACGTTTAGGGTAGCATTCATCACGATGAGAGTTGCGTTCAACACATGTGGGAGCAGTGTACCCCAGGCCCGCGGGCCCAGCCCACCTCTTGAGCGTTGAGACGTTCTTGAGCGTCTTGCTGGGCTTGGGCAGGCTGTGGTCGGCGGCAAAGCCCTCGTTGTCCAGCAGCTGGCGCATGGCGATGGTGGCGAGCTGCTCCATGAGCTTGAAGGTGTCATTGACGTTGAGGAACATGGAGAAGAAGTGCTCCGTGTCCCGCGTGCTCACACGCACGCTCTCCGGGAACAGAAGCGTGGCGTTCTTCTCCAGGCGGGTCACGTCCGTCCACTGGATCACCAGGGTCACTGGGCAAGAGAGAGAGAGAGAGAGAGAGAGAGTGAGAGAGAGAGAGCGCATTTGAATGAATGTATTTATTTTGCATCAGAAGTGGACCCTTTATAGCTAGTACCGTGAAGAACATCAGGAACGTACACACACTCTCTCATTCACACACACCTTCTTTCCCGAGCAGGAAGGAGTAGAAGCAGATGTGATTGACAGTCAGGTATAGCCAGCCCTGGCGAGGGACCCGCCCCTTCCAGTAGCTGCAGGAGTAGTAGTTGACCAGCTTCTCCTCCTCCGGCATGCCAAACAGCTTCCGCATCTTCAGCTCCGCCTCCCGGAACTTCCCAGAGTCCTCGTCCTCCTGCGCCTGCTTGCTCTTGTTCTCCTCCGCAATGATACCCTGAGGACGGAGGTGAGGGCAGGGATGAGGGGGGTGGACAGGTTCCGGGTTCGAACCCGGAACCTCTCCACCCCGCATCCCCCCCACACAAACACACACACACACACACAGCAAATGGCTTTGCTAGAGGAGACGTACAGAGATCTTCCCCTTCACGAAGGTGGTGATGTCCTCGTCGTTGTCGAAGATGGAGAGGGTCTGCAGAAGGTTGGTTTCCAGCCACTCCCAGTGTGAAGTGATCTCCTTCCTGGAGCAGCCTGGGGCCCAACCGGTCACGTTACTGGGACTGACAATACTGGCAGAGTTTTGTTTTGCTGCATCAGTATTGGATAAAACTACTAGAGGTTAGCTGGGGCCAGAGGTTACCTGGGGCTAGAGGTTAGCTGGGGTCAGAGGTTACCTGGGGTGAGAGGTTAGCTGGAGTGAGAGGTTACCTGGAACTAGAGGTTAGTTGGGGCTAGAGATTACCTGGGGTAGGAGGGTACCTGGAACTAGAGGTTAGCTGGGGTCAGAGGTTAGCTGGGGCTAGAGGTTACCTGGGGCTAGAGGTGCCTGGGGCTAGAGGTTAGCTGGGGTCAGAGGTTACCTGGGGCTAGAGGTTAGCTGGGGTCAGAGGTTACCTGGGGCTAGAGGTTACCTGGGGCTCGAGGTTAGCTGGGGTCAGAGGTTACCTGGGGCTAGAGGTTACCTGGGGCTCAAGGTTAGCTGGGGTCAGAGGTTACCTGGGGCTAGAGGTTACCTGGGGCTCGAGGTTAGCTGGGGTCAGAGGTTACCTGGGGCTAGAGGTTAGCTGGGTTAAAGATTAGCTATGGCAAGAGGTAGGCTGGTAAAAGTTAGTTTGGACTAACCTACCTCTAACTAAAGGTTAGTTTGGACTAACTAGAGGTGAGCTGGGACTAGGGATCAGTTAGGACGAAAGGTTGAACTGGGCTAGAAGTCAGCCGGGGCTAGCTCTGCTCGAGGTTAGCTGTACTGGTTTTTATGGGATGGTGTGACTAGAGGTTGGTTTGACCCACCACAGGCGATGCTCCAGTAGACCTGGGAGTCTCCGGTCTGGAGGAGGATCCTATAGGGGGCCACCCTAGCACTGGAGTCCAGGACCACGTCCATGGTCCCCACAAGCAGGCCTAGGGGGACACACA
The DNA here is from genome assembly GCA_027122795.1 of Enchelyopus cimbrius. Taxonomy (NCBI): domain Eukaryota; kingdom Metazoa; phylum Chordata; class Actinopteri; order Gadiformes; family Gaidropsaridae; genus Enchelyopus; species Enchelyopus cimbrius. Next base: position 12,188 of record JAOPJJ010000002.1, read on the forward strand.
GACTCACTGTAGCACAGTGCTGAGGCAACTCATCTCACCCCTAACATATACATGTAGTAATATTAATAAATCATATTTGCATAGCGCTTTTTAAAGTACTCAAAGTTGCTTTACATACAAACAAATATTTATAAAAAAAAGAAGGTTAAAAACAAACAGAGGTTAAAACATGAAGAAGAAGGAAGGAGTTAGGTGGAGAAGGCTAGTGCAAAAAGGTGTGTTTTGAGCGCAGATTTGAAAGAAGAGAGGGTTGGGGAGACTTTGATGTGGGAAGGAAGTATGTTCCAAAGGGTGGGGGCAGCAACAGAGAAGGCCCCATCACCCCAAGTCCGGAGCTTTTACATGTAGTATGTATCCAATTCCCTTCTGGGATGAATAAAGTACTGTCTCCAATGAACCAGGCTCCTTCAAGGAGTTGTGGGGGACAGGTCCTTGAAGCACTTGAACACTTTGACTGAACAATGATCTTGTCATCTAAACAAGTCGTCTTTCTGTGCATTGATTTTAAACAAAGAAAATCTTTGCTTGGAATAAATCAGCTTCAATTTATGATTTACTGGATGCAAATAGTTTTGTTCATGTTGTAACCAGCATAACGTGTGATGATCTTCGAGATTCTGGCTGGATGTGTCAGCACTTCTGACGTCATGGTTCTGTCATGGTTCTATCTCTTTTCAAAAAAAGCAAACCATGTTAGCATAATGGCGATTCTTGTGCGCAGTCATCTGCATTTTAGGATGCAAATATACTGAAAAGGTGGTTCAAAGTCCCAGAGGAAAGTAACAGTCGCCCGTGTGCGTGTGTGTGTGTGTGTGTGCAGCAGCTCAACAACACACGACACAACACAAACAACTGCTACTTTTGTAATCGTTACATGCATGGTCCTGCGGACATAATAACTCATACCCCCCCGCTGTGTGACCATCAGAAGGAACCATAGGAACCATAACACTGCGTGTGAGTCAAATATGACTTCAGTAAACATGGTGAACATGTACTACCTGTGATTCCTCCTCCTTTGCCATGGCCCTTCCTCCTCTGGAGGGTGAAGAAGGGGTTCGCCCTCTCGCTTACCCACAGCGCGTTGGCTATCAGCACCTCCTCGGGAGTGATCCACATGACGTCACGCTGCGCTCAGGCGGCGGGTGACGATGCAATGTCCCTGTATGCGTGTGTGTCTGTGTCTCTCTCTGTGTGTGTGTGTGTGTGCGTGTGTATACCGCTTAGCTGGTTTGGTTTAATTTGTCCTGGAAAGAGACATGGCTTGTTCTGGAGTTGATGTCGGCTGACCGATCCGTCATCACGGGGGAAATGTCAAGTTAACCCGTGGATGAGGTATAACTTCCGCTCTCAGTTTTCCACAATAAAATATAAAGAAAATAAATGTAGTTCTGTGCTATTGTTATGTTTAATTTGTCTGAAGTTTATTGTTTTGGAAATCAGTTAATGTTGCCCAAATTATGAATTGTTTGTTCTAGCGTTGTTCTATCTCATTCCTGCAAGGATTGCATGATTTAACATTGCAATTTGTATATATTTATGCAACAAACACACCTACCACAGTCTTAATCAAATAAAAAAGATTAATTTAACCAATTTTGTAAATGCAATTAAAACAAACACTGAATGAGCTCAACGTGTGTACTGTAGACCCTATGAAAACAATGTGCTTTTACTTTTTGGGTGATTTCCGGTCGTATTATGGGTAACTTGACGCGCGGCCCCCGTCTCACTTCTGTTGTGCTCCTTCCTGCTCCCCTCGTATCTCAAGTGACACCCAGCGACAAGATGTGATAGGCTGAAACCTGTAGGGCGGGACATCCTACTCTGGATGGACCAATCATATTGCAAAAACATTTTACAGCAAGTGTCCGCAATTGAATGATTAATAGAGGGGGCATTGACCGTAGGGGCATTTATAATCAATTTCAGTATCTTGTCTTTTTTATATTTAACGTTGTTTTTTTTTTACTTCATATGCATTAGTGGCACAGAGTAAGACTCAGGTCACTTATTCTTCACCAAGTTGATCATCTGAGAAATGTTATACTAAAGTGTGTTGTCAAGATAACTTCATTCTCTGAGGCACTTGTCTTTCTTATCTTTATATTTGTTGGCGCTGGAGTTCAAGTTCTTTGCTGAAGCAAGAAGTGTTCTGCCATTCTGTTACATCTGTATTTTTATTTGGAAGTTGAAATCCTACTTACCAACATATTTAATATAATAGTCAGAGTTGAGCAAAACAATAATGAAGCCAGGAAAGACACGGACAGACACCAGGCAGTAAGGAAATGTTTAATGCGGAGGCAGGACTGCATATTATGTAACACAGTGACTGAAACCCAAGGGCCCTGCTATTCACCACCACGTTACCACGTTTCAGATACAAACACTAGAACACAAAGGGAACTAAAAGAAAAGACCAACCAATCTCTTTCTGCTGACCGGCTCATACAAGACAGTGAAAACGGGAAATAAACCTGTGCTTTTTTTCCGTAGGCCATTTAAAAGCTATATTGTGGTGTATATAGATTGCACAGTATACAGTATATACGTCATATACTAGGGCCCCTCTTGAGGGGTTCAGATAATTTCACGCAGAGGGTATTTCATAAGCTTTGTTTGTATACACATTTATGGTCTGGTAGCACTAGAGAAACGTAGGGATGTTTTCTTTCGCTACAGGTTTATAACAATGTTTGCAAACACTGTTCCATGTTCATGAAATGACTTCCACGTCCAGTGCTTCCTGGTCCTCTGTCTTTTGTCTTTGTTTGTGGGGGGGGGAGGCCGCCGGTGAGCGTGCACCAGCGCCGGGTCAGAGAGAAGCTGTTCCGTGACGGCAGACAGCAGCGTGACCACCACCGAACAACCCACACAGGAAGACAGGGGGCCTCGAATAGAGGAAGCTGAGGGAATCAGGATGTGATTTAGCAGATTTTATATATAGATAATATATAAATGCATTTTATATATATATATATATATATATATATATATATATGTCCAAGAGAGAGGTGTCTCTTTTTGCAGAGAAAAGAAAACATGACAGTAGAGTAGGATTATTATTTTGCAGACCAAAGTGCAGAAGCCCCCCCCACCATCACCACTAACCGCCTCCTGGCATATCGCCATGGCAACGCTACAATCTGCAGTAGAAGAGAGTCTTTGACAGGAGTGTTCCAGAGAGACGTTGTCCGTTGCAAAAATGTCCACGGTGCACGCTGCAAGAAGTCAGAACCCCTCGGCCCTTCGGGGACGGAGGACGGGGGGAGTGGGGGGAGTCGGGGTGGGGGGAGTCGGGGTGGGGCAGGGGAGACAAGGAGGGGTGGCCATCTTGGAGGAGGCGCTCATGACTTGTTGTCGTCGTAGAGGTCGCGGGGAGCCTGAATGTCGGGCAGCTCCACCTCACACACGATGTTCCGCGGAGACCCGGCGCTCCGGTTGAAGAAGTGTCCGCCTGGTGGTGAGAGGAGGGAACCGCAGGTTAGATCTCTCTCTCCCCTTCTACCCACTCTCTGTTTGTCTCTCTGGTGTTGCGTGTGTGCCTCTCTCTCCTTTTCCTGATTATTTCCCTCTTGCTGACCCGCTCTCTTAATTGTTATCACTGTCTCTTTCAACGCACACACACACACACAAATATGGACGCCCGCACACACACACACACGCACACACACATACACATACACATACACACACGCACGCACTACTAACATGCGCTTTTAAAAAACAAGATTCAACACAAGCAACTGATAACACCATAGTGGTTCTAGCCAAAACAACCGTTTAATCAACATGTTAATCGTTTGGGTTTGTCTAATGTTAAACCACATGGAATGAAACCAACAGGAGAAAGAAAGGAGATGGAACAAGATTGCACAAGACCGTTGTGACACAAGTGTGTGTGGTAAAGAGGGAAGAATTTGGACGTGCTTTTCATCAGCCTCGTCCCAGTCTTGCTGTCATGGCGAATGCTGCAGCTAATGCAGAAGAGGGAGGCTAGGAGAAGGTATTAGAAGGCCCAAGCCAAGGGAGAAGAATGGAGAGGCAAGAACTGAAAGGCAAGAATTGAAAGAGGAAGAATTGAACGGGAATAGAGGAGCCGACAGTCAAAGAGGTCAGAGTTTTCCTGTGTTTTTCCAGTGGAAGAACTCCTCAGGTTGGAAATTCAAGGACATTTGGACCACACTTCCTTCATTCTCCGTCACTTGGTCTCGTTTTGATAGATCCTCAAGCGACAACATCAATGATGAAAAGGACTTGGGGTTGTAGCAGAACGGAACAGAATACACTTAATGTCGCTGAGTATTCGACGGGTAAAAATAGCCCTCTCTCGTTTAATAAGACTGAGGATGTTGGGAGTGTCCTCATTAAAATTCATGACCTTATGGCCACGAAGCTCAGTCGCTCCGTATCACACCCGGCTTAAACTTCAACAAACCCAGTCTCATTCAGCTTCTTTTGCCCCAAGTGGTGAGGAATTATCTCTTGTTTGGAATGACCCACTTCCACTTAGCGACCTTTGAACCAGGACGAGGTTAGGCGTTGGGAACAAGGATAAACAAGTAAATAAAGAAAGAAACTTGAGGAAAAACGGTGAACGTTGAGGACGTTTCAGAGAGGTACGTCTCCAGGGTGGAACCTGCGACGGACACTGACCTACAGCAGTTCAAAGGTCATCTCCCAGGTCAACGTTTCTCTACTCCCAGAGCTACGGCCTCCGACGGGCTGAACAGCGCCGCCGTCCTCATGACGATGAAGCAGAGCAGAAGCCCACCCAGAAGACCAAAGGTGACCACCACCAGCCACTGCTCTGCCCGCCCAGGACGGAGAGAGAGAGAGAGACCATGCGTTAGAGAGAGAGAGGGACCATGCATTAGAGGGAGAGAGACCATGCATTAGAGAGAGAGAGGGACCATGAGAGAGAGAGAGAGACCACGCATGAGGGAGAGGGAGAGAGAGAGGGAGAGAGAGAGAGAGACCCCCCAGCCTCGTAAGGCATCACAGCAGGAGACCCAGAGAAAGATCAGAGTGGTCTCACTCTCACTGGAAAAATGGCCCGGAGGCGCCGAAGAGAGCGAGCGAGGAGAAACTCGGAATGGCCGTGGGGGGCGTGGAATGCAGGGGGAGTCAGGAAGACGGGAAATGGAGGTTTACCAAAAACAAACGTATTTAGCAGCGATGCCTTGTTCCCTCTAAAACACGTATCTACTGAACTCATAGGATGAATATCCACCAGTTACCGGTACTGATGGTTCTGTTAAGTACTCCCACACCTCTCTGATCTCTCCCACACTCAGTTCCACAGCCCACCTCCGTGTCCGGTTTCAACCTGAAATGTTAGAACCAGGTAGAAGCCAACTCTCTCTGTAGTCTCCTCCAGCGTCGGGTGTGTGTGTATATCTGGTTCTTGAAAGCTGGTCACGGTTCTCTGCTGATCTCCTGATAGGGGCTCCAAAATGTCCTCCTGCACCTTCTCCTCAAGCACACCCGTGCAGAGCCACTAGAGCCCAATGGAGGTCTCTGCTCATGCAGACGACCAATCAGAGCTCTACGTGGAACCAGGTATCCGTAACGTAGTCTGGCAAAGCGCTCGCTGCTTACAACATCCAGAGTCTCAATTCTTGACGCCCAATCAGCGAACGGAGGGTGCTGTTGAGAGCGATGACGTCCAAGTTGCCCGCCGAGTTTCACTTTCAACTGTAGTTCAACAGTTGAAAGTGAACTACAGTTGACAGTGTGTTTGAAAACACTGTTCTTGTTTTCAAATAAGAGTTTGGAATGCCGTATTTTCCCCTCTACTCTCAGGATAACTTTAC
>JAOPJJ010000002.1:194963-206417 GCA_027122795.1 Enchelyopus cimbrius
CGACGGTTTGGATTTGCGGGCGTCGCGGGGGGGGGGGGGGGGGGGGCGGCAGGGATTCTTCAGCCCCACCGAACCCCCAAATAAAATCTAACCAGTGTAATTCTCAGTGGTATCTACTGTGGGGGGATTAGGATTAACTATTCATTCGCCGACATCAAACGCTGATTAATCCCTGCCTCTGGATGGCTGCTAAGATAGGTCAAAGGTCCCGAACCGCGGTGAGTGATTGGACGTCCGGCAGTTCAACACAAAGAAGGCCCACCCAACACGGTGTGCCGTGTCTGTCGTTCACGTTTGCTCTTTCCGTTCGTCCGACCTCTCTCTCTCTCTCTTTTAGTCAAAGTGTGCCATGTAACCGCGGTAATGTACCGCTCCGACGGGATGTCAAGGCTGGGTTTCCGAGGAGATGAAATTTAAAAGACTTCCACGGTGACTCCTCGCTGATGACATGGCGTCGCTTCTCAAAAAGTTGATGTTATGGGTCACCGCATCCCGCTTCAAACATTTTGCACTCTGCTGTTGTGTCGTGTCAGTGGTTCCCGCCGGTGGACGTGTCTCGGTCGACCGTGCAAAGAAAAAACACGCGTCTCACAGCACGAGGTCAGGAGGGCACGTTCTGAACGAGACACTAGACCCCAACTCCTCCGCCCTCCAGTCTCACTCTATCTTCTAAATGACTTTGAGAAGAGCAGAAATAAAAAATACATCAGAGGAATTATGAGTGGGTGCCTGTTGTTGAGACCGTTCGGTAGAGAGAGCCTCTGTTTGTATTGCAACCAGAGAGAGAGGGAGAGAGAGAGAAAAATAGAGAGAGGTGTTTTCCCTCGTTAGATAAAACTGCATTACCCCCTCGTCTTTATGGCTCTGGGCTTTTCGTCTGAGCGTGTGTTTACAGTCGCCTGTAGTCAATGTCATAATCAATCTCCCTCATTCATCTTTCCATTCAGAGACATATTGACATAATGCCTCACTGGTGCGACAGACAGTGACTGATATCCAGCTACACGTCGCTCTGCCTGTTCTGTGAAATGCGTGTCACCTGAGAGTTCTGGAACATGTAAAAACTTTGGATGCGTCCAAAACATTCATACCTAAAGCATGAATACTGTTCTTCAGTTATGAACTCCATCTGATCATTCTGACACTGTATGAAAACACACTCCAATAAACATTTGGGGTAATCGATCTTCAATAGTGTATACAATCACACGGGGGGGGGAGTGTCTTAATGTCGGGGCATGTGTGTGTGTTTTCTGTGTACACGATTGCATTGATTGTTGTGTGTGTGGTCTATGTAACACATTTCGGATTTCTGTGCATATGTTTGCAAATGTGTGTTTGCATGTGTGTGTGTGTGTGTGTGAGTGCGTGTGTGCGTGTTGACCCAAATGACAGCATGATTCCCTGCATTTCCTGACCTCCTCGATCCGTCTTATAACTCCCTCAACAGCACGCACACACACACACACACACTCACACACACAAATCCTCCATCCTTCCTCATCCTCCCTCTCTCTCTCTTTGTGTCTGGCTCTCCCCCATCTCTCTCGGCCCATCTATCTCTCCTTCTATCTTCCTCTCCCTCTCTCCCTCTCATCCATTTATTTTTCTCTGTTCACTGGATGATCAGATTAGCTGTGACATATGCTGCAGCCATTAGAGTCCCATGCAGTGAGCTCACACACACACACACACACACACACACACACACAGTCAAACACCACATTTAAGGCTGGTGGGGCTTACTGGAAATGATGGCCAGACAGGACCCTCCCATGAATTAAGAATCCATCCCACAAGAACACACACACTCTCGCCCTTAAGCACACACGTACACACACACACACACACACACACACTCTCACCCTTAAGCACACACATGCACGCACACACACACACATACAGACACACACAGACACACTCACACAAACACACAGGGCAACAGCGTGTTCTGTTGGGGATGCTAGAAACACTTTCAATATTAGGAGGTGGTTCTCCATCAGTACGCGGCTCCTCTTGTAATGGACCTTCTCAGAGCGGTTCTCACAGAACCAAGGCCTTCAGACAGGTGGTGACTCAAACTCTCTCTTCCCTCCGTAGTGAAACTCATTTCTGATGGGCAAAGGCAACGTCTGCTTTGACAGTTTGCACACCGCTGGGGTCCCAACCTTTAGCCCGGAGTCGTTTGCCTGACTTGAGACCACCTTGGTGATGGAGTTAAGGGTTTACGCATGAATAATGTTAATGGGTGAATGAGGGAGGTTTAGAGAGGAACTGTGTTCCCAGACATGCACCTGGCCTCTATATCGGTTTGCATTGTGTCTTCGTACACACCGGCATTGTGTGTTGATATAAACCTGTACTGTGGCTCAATGAGCACCTGCATTGTTATTCTGTTCATACGCCTGCATCATGTCTGGACACACACCTGCATTGTCTGTCTATACACCTGCATTGTGTGTGTATACCTGCATTGTGTGTCTGTACACCTGCATTGTGTGTCTGTTTACCTGCATTGTGTGCCTGTATACCTGCATTGTGTATGGATACACACCTGTATTGTGTCTCTGTATACAACTACATTGTGTACCGTGTCTGGATACACACCTGTATTGTGTGTCTGTACACCTGCCTTGTGTCTCTCCACAGCGCTGCATGTCTCTACCTACACCTTCTGTGTGTCTGGATGTACCCTGCATTGGGTCAATATAGAAATGCGGAAATGACCCCATGGATTCTTTCATTTGACTAAGTATTACTGAAGTAGTTTATGCCCGGCAGGCGAACAGATCTGCGTAGGAGAGAGAGGAGAGGAGAGCTTCACGTCTCATCATGAGAAACAGGAAGGACCGTGGTCAGGTGTAGCGTGGGGAGGACACGCTAGGTCTGAGGAGAAATGCCCCCCCCACTCCAACCACGGTGTAAGCATGTTTTATATGTCACCCCAAGAGCACCTGCACACTGTAGATAATGGCACACATAGGAGCAAGGTGTTTACCTGTGATGCACCTGCACTACGAGGCTTTGGCAATGGCTTGGGGTATTCTCAGAAAAAGAAAAGTTAGATCCTCAAACCTGGAACGCTTGTCTGACCGATCTTGAGCGAGCGTCAGGTAGGCGTTTCACTGTCTGCAAGTTGTGTGTTGTTGCAGGAGGTAGGTGCTTGAATACATAATTGGTTTTAATGCACAAAACCACGTGTCTGTTGGAGAAAAGGTCTGAGAGCAACATCATTCCAACCTAAAACGGGTCACAGATGTGGTGAGGTACTGGGATATTTCTATAAATATCGAACGTATGCTTTTCATTTATAGTGTTTCATACTTTGTGTTGGACTAATGGTAGGAGTCAGACATTCTGTTGTTGTTGCATTTGAAAGGAAAGTCAGCTGAAAAGTGCTGAGGGAGGTTTCACCCTGACGTTTCTCACTTTGTCACAGGCTGGGCTCCGGAGAAATGACTTAAAAGTGAACAAAACGTCCTTGGAAAAATCATAAAGACTCTGCACTTGCCCACATACTGGTATATTGTTTTGTATTAACGGACCAACTTAATAACAACAAGGGCTTTAAATCTTCTTAAGCGGCCGGCCTGGTCCGTGCCACCACTCTGGGCCTTACATCAGGTCTCGGTCCGCTTCGTAGAAGGCTCCGATTTTAAACCGCTTAGCCCTTAAAACATATTCGCATTTTCTTCATCCTTTAAATCTTTGTGCTGTATTTCCCTACGGGCAAAGTGTTATCTCAGAAGGGTACCCCGATAATTAACAGCACTCTGTGTTTTAGTTGACAGATTTCCTTGTGTGGCATTACCCTGACGCTTGAAGCTTAGGGCGAGAGATGAATACAGAGGGAGAGAGGCCCAGAGATAAAGAGGTAGAAACTGTGAGGAAAGAGCGGGGCGAGAGAGTGACGGATAAGAGAGCGAGCAAAAGGACTTAGTGACCGAGAAACAGCCTTGCTCAGTAAAGGCTCTCTTAAGAAGTTGATGGATCAGAGCATGGACGTATTTTTATTTAGTTTTTGTGTTGCCGGCAGGCTTTTTGGCTAAAGAAAAGCCGTGGGTGCGTTCTGCTCTGACTCGGTATTGTCCTTCAAGGAGAACATCATGATGAAGAGTCATCAGGCAGACATTTGAACATGTTTTCGTCTCTCGTTTGGGACAATTAAAGCCATTTTAGACTTTGACGATGCAGAGGGCTGCTGTGATTGAAGTGAAGAGAGCAGAGTTTAAGGTCTATCACGTCTATCAAACGTTCCTCTTTATCTGGAAACGAGAAGCCATTGGAGACTTTGTGGCGATGAAAAAGGATGTGGTAAATGAAGTTGAATGGACGGGGGGAAAAGGAGATGTTGCATTATTAAACGGACGGACTAAACTAAACATGCAGCTGGGAGAGCAGATGGCCTTGGAGGGAACAATATCTTCGCCGCCACAACACCTGCACCCAATCACAGCCACCGCTTCCTACGACAAAACAGCTTAGGGTCTCGCCTGCAGCCCAAACATGCACAGCACCGGGGCTGTCGGCGCCACGCCACACACACCAACAGCACTTAGCGTCATCAAGACCACAGACACACAACCACAACCGCACACAACACAAACATACAGACACACAACCACAACTGCACACAACACAAAAACACAACCACAACCACACACAATACAAACACACAGACACACAACCACAACCGTCACACAACACAAACACACAACCCTCACACAACGCAAACTCTCAACCACAACCGTCACCCGCCACACCACACAGACACACAACCACAACCGTCACACAACACAAACACACAACCACATCTATCACCCACAGCACCACACAACACAAACACACAACCACAATTGTCACTCACAGCACCACAAAATACAAGCGCACAACCACAACCGTCACCCCCCAACAACACCACACAACAAGTGGACAACAGTCCAAAGATGCAGAGAAAGAACAGGACAACAGGGCCGTGTCGGTATGATCTAGAATGTGCAGATCGTCTGAACCTTTTGCCTCTCATGGTAAACAGTCGGGGTCCACTAAATAGATCTTGCTTTATGATCAGGCACAATGGGCCACTACCTATCAAAAAAGACCCCCTCCTCTACATTCCTTCCATTTTCAGGGACTGACTTGTGAGAGTTTGAAGCAGATAAAAAAAAAATCTTTGTTGGAGTTTGAGAGGTAGTGTGGGGGAAATGATGGAGTGACACCGTTACCCAGGAAAGATGATTCAGGAACCAGCCAGGGTCTGAATTTCCAAGACATTCGACACACAATATTGCCATATTTTTGAATAGCTAAAATATTGCAAGATCAGCGGAAACCTTTTTGACTTAGCTGCACTTGAATTTCAAAGATATTTTGTTGATTCGATGAGAGTTCATTGTGCCACGTGACTTAAATATTTCCCTCCCATGCGCACCCGTCATTTATTTGAATGCAAAATAGTTTTATAGGCATTAAGATACGAGGATGATGGATGCAGAGAGGGGCCACGCCTTTGCTGTGGTCCCCACGAGTGAGTGAAGCCTGACCCATCAGGCCAGGCTTCAGTTTGGTCTCATTTAGAAAACATTCAGACTCCCTTCAGACCCGTCTCCCTGTGAGGTCAGCATCTCTGACCCCCTGAGGTCAGAGACGCTGAGAGAGGAGACCTCCTGAGTCTCCTCTCTCAGTGTCCTCACACACATGACACACACACACATCACACACACGTGCATGTGCACACACCAACACACACGTCACACACCACACACACATGTGCGCACACCAACACACGTCACACACACATGTGCGCGCGCACACACACACACACACACACTTGTCACACACCACACACACACGTACACATGTGCGCACACCAACACACACGTCACACACCACACACACATCACACACACACACAGATCACGCACACACATGTGCACACCTACGCAAATAAACACACACTTACTGTAACACACTAACGTAAACATGTGTGCCCAGAAACAAACAAACACTCAGACACACACACACACACATGTACACACATGAAAGAAACCAACGTACGGTACATAAAATACACACACACACTAACCACAACCACACACACACAAGCACAAACACACATTACCATACATGCAGATGCTCTCCTATGTTAAGTAGTGCGTCTCTCAATAAGCCGATGGTGGGGATGATGGGGTTGCCGTGACAGTAATTTTGCAGCGTTCTCAGCCGTTGTGACAGGCCGTTGCTCCACAAGAGTAATGAACGGGAGCTCCGCCGCAACGCTTTCCAGATATTCAGGCAGACGGGGGGGGGACACATCAATCTTATCTCTTCCCCTGCCCGTCTCTCTCCGGCGCGGCATCCTCCGGGCGTCGCTGGCCACCGGTACCATAGCGACGACGCCCGCTGGCGATGGTGGTGGCAGCGGCAACAACCCCCCATCCCCACCTTTGCCTTCTGAAAAGGTGAGACAGGTCTGAGCGGCCCGGGGTGACCACTGAGCTTAGGGATCCCCCCCTTTTCCTGTTCTTCAAACTGTAATGTGTGTGTGTGTGTGCGCCAGTGAGAGAGAGGGCGAGAGGTGTGGTTTGTGCCATGATGTGTGAAGGAGGTTCTGCTGCGCTGTATGGTGCTTTTTATTATTCTCTGCGAACCGACTCGGACCTCGGATGTCACATCACGTCCACACTTTGCGCGTCGGTCGTTGACGCCACCTGGAAAGCTGTTGTCGCTTAGCAACCCTAGGGATGTTTAGCAACACCCCGTTTGAAACAAGTCTTTGGCCTCACCACAACACCGACTCCCATACCCATAGGCAGAGATACGGACGCAGTAAGGTGTTGCAGTAATAAGAAATAATCATTTAAACCACCAAAGTGGTCCAAACACAATGAAAACAATTCATAACAAGTCACACTGGGCGGCAGCCATCTTGGATTCTGCCTGGGAATCCTTGCTTGTCTCCTCTGAGTTCAACCCAGCAGGCAAGTTCACCGTCCGAGTAAAAGGGGCGTGTTCGTGCGTGTCGCTAGGCAACGTCCTCGGACCTCGGAGACGGATGGATAATGAAACGCACCAGTAGTCGTCAAAAGTTCCATTCACTCCTTGCTTGGGATGCAGCTGTAGAACGGAGGGAGAATGTGTTTGATCCTTCAGAGATTTATGTGAAAATATTGTCTTCTAAATTGTGTTTGCAGTAGCTCCACATATATAAAAAAGGAAAGTCTTGTGATTCATGTATTTTAACAACAAGTGTTTTTTGGGGCTTTTTTCTTACGCATGAAATTAATTCAACAGTGTGAGGATATATTAGCAGATGGCCATCCACTGCCTGATAAGGAAAGCAATTTTTGTAATAAACGTTGTCTTTACTGGGCCTCATCGTATCATATTTTGGGCTGTTGTTGCCGTGAGTTTTCATCTTTATTAATTACATTTTGCGTTTTATCCTGAGCCACGGGCAGGTCTGAACTGGTTTTTGGCAAACACTTGAAACGCTCCCTAGCACGTTCTACATTCTGGAAGAACAACTGGACGGAGTTCAGAGGAACCCGGAGAACTTCTCTATGTAGCGCAGAAGAATTCAGAGATGGGGCACAAGACAATCTGCTCCCAATATCATTTGTTGAAGAACTTTTTTTGGGCAACATTTGCGTCGTGACCTTCTGTCACAGCAGATCTTCAAACTTCGATCTTGTCTGCTGTGGCGCTAACTCCGTTAAAGAGCATCCAGGTTGAAGACCGTACACAACCACACTTCTTGCAGAAGCAGCTCAGGGGGTAGAGCGCCTTGTTCGGTAACCGGAAGGTTGCCAGTTCGAACCCCAGCCTCCTCCTAGCTGAGTGTTGAGGTCTCCCTGAACAAGTCACCTAACCCATATCTGTTCCTGACATGCTGGCTGTCGCCTTGCATGGCTGACCCGCTGTCGGTGTGTGAATGTGTGTATGGATGGGTGAATGTGAGTGGGTGTCATTGTAAAGCGCTTTGAATACAATGTCGTTGTAGAAAAGCGATATCTAAATGTAGTCCATTTACTATTTACCATTCTTTCAGGATGCATGGATGTGGTCATGAGATGTAGACTAAGTACTTTCCTATATAAACGACTCACTTCTATTATAATCCTATTTGCTACATCAGATCAATCACCTTGGGCCATTTACAATAAAGGGTAATATCCTGAACAAACTACGTCTTTTTTCCTCTCTCCCGCTTATTATCTTACTATCTCTTGCGCTCTCTCTTCTCTCTCGCTCTCTCTCTCTCTCCCTCTTTCTCCTGTACTCTCCACCTACGGTGAAGTGGGAGTAATTTGCAACATGCATGGAAATTTATCATTATCGCCTTGACAAAAGCATTATCGCCTTGACAAAAGCCCTGTATGTACACGGTTAGGGGCTGTTATTTTGACAGGCGTGTGGTTGTTGATGTTTCTATCCATTACATACATTTGTGTTCACACCTTTCAGGTGAGCGTAGATCCTCCAATTACCTGCCTGTGTCCCTCTTTCATGCGCTCAACATAACAGACTGCATCTCGCGGGCACACACCCAGACTTGCACACACTCGCAAATGCATTAACGATACACACACACACACACACACACACATACTCCATTCTAAGTGGTTATAAAACAGCAAACAAGTTGGAGTATTGAGTTTTAAGCCAAATTGTTTGACACGTTGCCTTTTAAATATTCATAGTGTCTGAATGATGCAGCGTCCTTAATTAAGCGATTGTAATATTGTGGTTTATTCACTGTGGATCTTAATGACTACTCTCCTGTGTAATCCTGTTTGTCACCAGCCCAAATTCCTGTGGTACATTTTAGTTTTTTAGTTTTTTTAACATGATGTTATTTCTCGCCTCTGAACCTCTGAAAAAAGGCTGTCCTCTTTTAACACTTCCTTCCATGGGAAAAGCTTCTGTTGGCATGTGTTAACGGCCCCCGGGGAGACGCGTGACTTGGTTCAGTCGGTGTCAGCGGCAGAGAGGAGGCGGGGCCAATCACGTATGTGCTGCTGCCACTCGTAACCGCCTAAACCGCGTTGGTTAAGTTTGCCTTCATCAGCAACACAGAAAGTGAGATTGAGTTTGTGTTTCCTTTGAGTCTCGTTCTCCTCGTTATTAAGGTGGAATTATTTGTCCGCCTCGATAGCAAATGAGTCATTCAGGTGACGGCGGACAGATGGACATGTGGGTATGACAGACGTCTTTCCTGCTCAATCTTCTATTCCAATGATGATAAGACAAATATCTACAATCTTCATTATGAAGATCACCCGATGTCATTGAAATATTTGATTTGGACGGATTACATTCTCTTTTGAGAAATCTCCCCAAAAACGCTGAACGATCACACCGACAGGCTATTTATGGTTAAACACTGTGCCAGGGTCACGGTGAACGTCTCGTGACCGTTGGGAAGGCGTCGCAATTAAGGTGTCATCATTTCAACTTAAAAGCGCTGCTGTTGTGAGTACATTTAACGACGGAGTAGAAGTCGGAGGTCTGCGTGAAAATTCCTCTGACCTGCGGAACGAGAGCATATGGTTTGGATGTTTCCGTTTGTGGGGACCGAGAACCCGGACCGCAAGCAGCTCTCTGTCTCCATCGTTAAGGCTGGCAGACGAGAGCGTACATGGACACAGAGAGGAGTAGGCGCTCCAAGCAATTTGTGGGCTCTGGAGTTAAATTGAGGCCAACAGCAGAGACATTAAACATGGAGCATACCACTGACGCATTTGTCCCAAGTGACCAATGAACTCACCCCCCCCCCTCCCTTTCTCTTGAACAAGCCTCCAAACATTAAGCCACAAAGGGACAGAAAAACAGTCTTGAAGAGCAGAATCGTGATGAAATCGTAGTGGTTAAAATTTTTTGTTGTAAACATGAATTAGACATTTTTGGGTTATTTATTTATCATCCATTTGGCTCAATACAGGTGAACCACTTGCAGGTCAGAGCAGAGGAAGTTATCGGTTTAAGACACATGTTGAAAATCATTGACTCGAATAACAAGTGAATCTATTTCATCCCAAAGGCTAAGATAGCATAGGTTAGCACTGGTGAATATTGCATGACGGCATACAAATTCTATGATACAATTATAACATAAATACATATATGTTTATATTATACATTTACACAATAGATCCTAGAAATTCCTAGTTATTCTGAACTCTTGACATTGAAAGTACAACTTTAACTTGTGTCTAAAGTGTTAGCTTGCGTTGTTTTATGTTCTGGGGCCGAGGAAAGTATCCCAACCATCTGTCTCCATCTAAAGGCACGCTCACACACAAAACGCTGAACCACTGCTCTCCTTTTATTAGAGCTATCTAACCATCATCTATCTTTTCACGAGGGCCAATATTAAAAAGCCTAATATTTAGGACTTAGATTTATCTTGCATGTCTTCGGTAATACTCGATGGTCTGAGAGGACAGGGAAAAGGGTGGAATTTAATCATGGAGGTGAATGCTGTGCAGCACGGCTGAAAGAGGGCCAATTATCTAAAAAAAGAGGAGAACATCCCATAATCCCTGTTCTTTATAAAGGAAGCGGACATGATAAAGTACTCGGAATGATTAATCCCAACCGTCCACAGCCTTTTTTTCCTCCCTGTGAAGCCATATTGTTCTCTGGAAACTCATAATGTTCCGTCTGAAACATAATTGGCCTGGACATGAATTGCAATGTTAGTCCTGAAAAAAATACAAAATCTGCCTCTATTATGATGGCCACCGATGCCACGATGCCGAGGCCACTGATGGCGGGGAGCGGGGGCCAGCTGATAGGGTCACTGAATGCTGGGGAGATCTTTTTTTTTTCAGGAGAATCAGGTTCTAGCAGATGAACTGTGGAGGAAAAACAGGAAGACAATACTTTGTTGATCTGTTATTCCTACTCTGGTTCCCGCCTGCGTAGCCTTCTTCACAAACGGGATTATATTAAATTCATCTCTTGTCCGCAGAACAAAAAATATTAGGTGTACACATTTTGTTCATAACCTCTTAATTATGAGAGATTGGAGATTGGACCTAAAGATTTTTTTTAGGCCAGCGTGACTTTATTATTATTGGCCATGCAGGTGTTTTTTGTGTTTGCCTTGAACTCTTAGTGTGTTCCGTAGTGTCCTCACAGCCCACCCCCACAGTGTGAATGTGCTCTCCCTCTTCAACATGGAGGCCTGGCATCAGCCATGAAGTCACCGCCATTTTGATTTGATGAGGAAGCAAGTGTGAGACAGGGACGCAGGGGGAATAAATGTCATGGGCTGGGCAATTATTGTTCCATTTCGTCGTTAGCCGTTAGCCGATATCGCTACTGTTCATCAGATCCTGGCTGAGGAGAGCATCCATGTAGACCCCCACTCCACACACACACACACACACACACACACACACACACACACACACACACACACACACACACACACAAACAGAAAGACAG
>JAOPJJ010000002.1:233578-248556 GCA_027122795.1 Enchelyopus cimbrius
CACACACACACACACACACACACACACACACACATTCACGCACACAACAGTCCTCGTTTCAGTGCAGTGTTTGTGTGTGCTTCATAGTCTGCGGGGGTCAGAGAGGGCTGATGTGTGGACCGTGAGTGTATGAGCTGCCAGTTATTCTGTGAAGTCCTGCCTGGGCAGCGGACCATCGTACAGACTTTAATCAAACGGAAATCTATGCCATGCATTCCTTTTGATCCTCGATCTCAAGTATGTCTTCTTTTACAAATATGCTTTATGATGGAGGAAGTAGTGCGTAAGCGCTGCTTTGGATGGTCCCGTGATTCAGGGTTAGTTAGCAAATTCATGTTGGTATTTTAATGTCTTTTTACTTTTTCACAATATCTGTTTACTATAACAAATTTAAACTGAATGTGAACTGCATCTTATTGGACACATTTGCAGAAATAGTATACATAGCCCGTCTCTGTTACTCTGAGACCAGCGGATCTCTCATAACGCTCATATCATGTTTTAATGTAATACCCTGTGAACATGATACATGAAGGAAAATCGAAAACGTCTTCCGGTATATATAGAAACAAATTAAAACCAAATGACTAAACCTAAAGAGATAGCTAACTGGCCATACCATCTCACAACATGATCATTTAATGATATTGATTAAAGCTTATGCTATTGATTGCAACTAGCAGACAACAATGACTGCGAAATAGGGCAGCCTGCATTTATTAATCCATGCTTTACTTAAACATTTCTAAATGCACCAGGGTTGCCAAGAGAAACCACGAACAGGAGCTTTAATATACAAAAACAACCCCCCAGGGGGGCCAGGACACGAGCAGAATGCAATCTGTTGACCGCAACTGATTGTAGAATTGTGTACATATTATTTGCTCCCCCGCAGAACAGAGTACGGTTTCAGTTGTTTTTTAGTTTTTAAACCTTTTAGTGTGTCTGAGTCATTGTCAGTTGGATGATTTACACGCTGAGTAACTCTGAGGACTCAAACGTCGAATCAGAACACGGTGTTTAGCCTTCAGACGAGAGAAAGGCATTCTGTGAGAAGAGTATCATTTGCATGCACTGGAGACCCCTCACTGTTTAACAATGAGGACCTGTTGCTCTGGTCTGGGAGGCCTATGAGCGCAGACGCACACACACACACACACACACACACACACACACACAGACAAAGTGGTCGGATGGGAAGTCCTCTCCTGACGAAGAGCAGATTTACAGCATTCACCCAGCGTCCACTCAGAGGGTTCGAGACATCCCCCCAACAAACATCTAAGTGATGAATGATGGTGTGTGTTCGAGGTGTGTTGGGGTGACAGAGGCTAGAATCTAGATTACTATACACATAGCTTAACATATCTTCATGCTGAAGCCACCTTTCAATACATGTTGACAGACTTGTTTATATTACTCTTTCACTATTCAATGTTGACATCCAATGACCTAGATTAATAAAACTATCAATACCACTACCTTATTAATTCAGCATCCTAACATACAAATAACTTAAGATCAGATAAGTCATTTCAAGTGTAAAAATAGAACATAACGGAAAACTAAATGGCAAAAATGGATAAAAACAAAAACAGCGTGAAAAAAAGCAGAAACATGGTTGCCTGCGGTGACGTGAGCGACTGGCATGGCAGCCGTGACGCCACGAGCACCGATCCGTCAGGCGGGCGGTTTGGCACGTGAAGCCGGACATACGAGGCCCCAGACGGCTCCAGCAGTGTGTCTTTTACAGCACTCTAAATAATACCCCAGAAGACAGCCCGGCTGGGCCCCGCCCCGGACCGGCCCGCTGTCTGCTGCCCGCGCACCGTTTGTCATCGCAAATCGCTGTTCTCCTGCCTTGCAGGAACAACAAATTCACCTGTTTCTTAAATTTATATGCCTTGCCAAGAAATCCCTGGTGTGTGAGAGCTCTGTCATGTTTGTTGTTTTATGTATACAAAAAAAGCTTCTTTTTATTTTTCCAGGAGTTCGTTAGTTTCTGTTTTGTTGTAGCAGACACACTTTATAAATGTTCCAACGGTGGCCTTGCAGAAGAAAGTCGAGATATTACTATTTCTTTCATTTCAGCAGGTCTTTTATCCGAAGGCACTTACTGAGGGAACTCAGATACGAGTCAATCATGAGCGGTTCATTGTGGTACTGGATGCCCACAGGTGGACTTGGAAATTGCTATTCGAACTCTGAACCTTTGGGCTGGGAGGTCAGACACCCCTCAGCTCTCCACTCTCCAAGCCCCTGCTGTAATAAAACAAGACAATGTGTAGGGAGCAAAGGGGGGGGGGGGGGAAATTACTCCCAGCTAACAGTTCCTCCTCTTTTTGTCCTCCTTCCCTGTTCCTCCAGTTTCTCTGGAACAGTTCCTGTTCTGGTGGAGACATGGCTCAGAGGTCGGGGGCGGCGGCGGCGGTGATGCTGATGCTCGCGCTACACCTCGTGAGCGGCGCGGCCTCTACTGACATCCTCTACCGACTCCCCGAAGAGCAGCCGCCCAACAGCCTGATCACCAGCCTGGCGGCGGACCGCGGCCTCCCGGACACCGGCCACCTCTACAAGCTGGAGGTGGGCTCGCCCTACCTGAGGGTGGACAGCAAGTCGGGGGACATCTACACCACGGAGATCCCCATCGACCGCGAGACGCTGCGCGACTGCCGCAACCTGTTCGAGGGGGCCAAGTGCTACCTGGAGTTTGAGGTGTCCATCACGGACATGAACAAGGGCTTCGGCAGCGGCCCGCGGCTGATCGAAGGCCGCATCGAGGTGCTGGACGTCAACGACAACACGCCGCAGTTCTCCTCACCCATCCTCACGCTGTCCATCCCGGAGAACACGCACATCGGGGCGCTGTTCTCCATCCAGATGGCCACGGACCGGGACTCGGGGATCAACGGCGTGGCGGAGTACTCGCTCAACACCGGGCCCGACGCCGACCAGCTCTTCAGCCTGCAGGTGGCGGTGGACGCCGACGAGAAGCTGCCGCAGCTGGTCGTCATGGGCAACCTGGACCGCGAGGTGAAGGACTCGTACGACCTGAACATCCGCGTGGTGGACGGCGGGAAGCCGCCCAGGGCGAGCAGCGCCCTGCTGCGGGTCACCGTCACCGACCAGAACGACAACCCGCCCAAGTTCGAGAGGGACCACTACGAGGCGGAGCTGTCCGAGAACAGCCCCTTCGGCCACTCAGTCCTGCAGGTCATTGTGCACACACCCCACAAACACACTGTCGTGCTCAACACAACCATCCCGCACTCGCATCAAGGCACAACAAGACAGACATTCACAGCCTGGTTGTCCGTCAATCCATCTGTTTCCATTTTGTACAGACCACACACATTCAACAATCTCGAAATATCCACACCATCTTTGTTTGTTAGTGAGGGAGGGAGGTTCCAAGTGTTATTTTGCTCCTCACAGAGGGTTAAGGTGGAAGGAACCATCCCTTCACCTGGCCTGGAAATTGATCCGTGCCTCCAGCTCACGTCACTTTAAACAACAGGCGTAATCAAACACAAGTGCATTATTGACAGGCAGGCGAAATTGTGTATTGAATTTTAAAGCGGTTGTGTGGCCAGGTGTGGAGTCCGGCCAGGGTTCAGGAAGTCTCTCGCCGAGGAAGGCAGGAAGGTGAGTGGACGCGGGTCAGAGGTGGCTAATCTCCGGGTCAGCGAGTGGGTCTTTTTTCCGCGTGATGTGCCGCGGGCGCGGGGTGCGCTAAGTCACCTGACCCGACCAAAAAGATTGCTCTCTCGCTCGTAAGTCAAGACGTTTGCGCTGCCTTTTAAAAGATTGCGTTTCAAAGGCACATTACACAAAATGAAACACACGGCACATGTTTCTTTATTTTTTCCCCCTACAGGGCAGTAATATGCTTAAGCTCCGTGAAATGTTGAGAGTAGAACTCTAGACTAAGCTCAGCCTGTTCGGGGGGGGGTGATCAAATCCATGAAGCCGCATTGTGATGCATCCAATCGACACACAGCATTGGAGCAAGGAGCACCCAAACTATAATACATATCTGGTTGAGGTGAACTTGCACTGCTGACACGTGCAATTCCAACACACCCCGCACTGGTGGGCAGGAACTCAGCTTAATTATTAGCGTTTCCTAGGAAGCAATAGCAAACAAAGAAATTGATCCAGGAGAAAGTGTGTAGAAAGAAGGCTGGGGGGTGGGTGCGAAAAGTTCCATGATATACCCAGGTAGTTTTTAAATGAACAACAGGTGTGTTATCATCCCTATGGCAACAAGACCCTGCTATCATCACTGCCAGCAGGACAGTGTGAACCCTACAGAACAAACTCATTGTCTGGTACAGGCTCTGCAAACACACCTAATCTTGTTTAGCAATAGGGCTTCATCGGCTCACACAATATAAATTCAGCAATCACAAAGAAGATTCTGGAAAGGTGTTGTATTCTGGTGTTATACACAAGTAATGAAAAATGAAAAGAATTGGAAACCGCAATATGTAGTTAAAGTCAGACTCTTGCCACTAAGAACGAACACGTGGTTGAGTGTGAGTAATGTAAATAAAAGAAGATTTAGATTTCCTGTACTTCAAAATATAATGTACATTAAATAAATGCTTCCATTCAGCCTCATCTCATAATCGATTGTGATCTATATGTTTCATGAACATAAACATCTGTCAGTAATTCAAATAATGAAATAATGAGTCTTTGGACCAAATGTGTACTATAAAATCAAAGAGTATATCTCACTTGCAGACAGGACTGAGTCTCAAAATTAGGATAATCATATTAAATTATCATCATCATTATTATTGTTAATAGATTTGGTTCATGGCACTGATCTCTGTCGAACGTTTTGATTCATTGGTCTGTACACTGACCTGCCCTGGAACATTATAGGTGTTGAATACGTTTCCATGGTGATTGTGTCATCCTTCGTGGCAATAGCAGTGAATCACTATGACAATATCAGGGAAAATCAAATCATGGTGTTGGTATGCGATGCATGGTAAGAGGGACCCCATGTACTGATAACCTTCTCTGTCCCTCGCCTTTAGGTTCGGGCCAATGATGCCGACACCGGATCCAACGGGGAGATTGACTACAGCCTCCACCAAGCCTCTGAGACCGTACAGCGGCTGCTCCGCATAGACCGATCCACCGGCATAATCTACGTCAAGGGCGCGGTTGACCGCGAAGAGGAGAACTTCCTCAAGTTCTTTGTTGTGGCCAGGGACCGCGGCCCCAACGCCAAGAGCTCAAAGGTCCTGGTCACCATCAGAGTCAGGGACCAAAATGACAACGCTCCATCCATTGAGATCAGAGGTATCGGACTGGTTACCCATCATGATGGCGTGGCCAACATATCAGAAGACATGCCCATTGGCACGGCGGTGGCCCTGGTGCAGGTGTCTGACCGTGATGAGGGGGAGAACGCAGTGGTTACTTGTGTGGTGGCAGGGGATGTCCCGTTCCAGCTAAGGCCGGCGAGTGAATCAGCCAACGACCGGAAGAGGAAGTACTTCTTGCAGACCACCACTTTGTTGGACTATGAGCGCCTCAAGGACTACCGGATTGAAATTGTTGGAGTGGATTCTGGTAATCCAGCATTGTCCAGTACCAATTCTCTCAAAGTCCAAGTCACAGATGTGAATGACAACATGCCAAACTTTTCCCCATCATTGTTGGAGGTGGACTTTGCAGAGGGTAACCAGCCTGGAGATAAGGTCCTGGACATGATGGCCAGTGATGCTGATAGTGGCACCAATGCAGAGCTAAGCTACAGTATTGTGGAATCATCCTCATCCAAGCTCTTTGGGATTGATGTCAACACTGGCGAAGTGCGCGTGAAGAACCAACTGGATCGTGAAGAAGTCCAACGCTATCAGTTCCATGTGGCTGCAGCAGACAAGGGTGTACCCAGCAAAACAGGCACTGCCACAGTTGTGGTCAATGTTCTGGACCGCAATGACAATGACCCAAAGTTCATGCTGAGTGGATACAGCTTCTCTGTTATTGAAAACATGGCCCCTCTCAACCCGGTTGGGGTGGTAACTGTCACAGATGCAGACGAAGGGGAGAATGCCAGAGTCAAACTGTATGTAGAGCCAGACAATGGCAAGTTCGTCATCCAGAATGGCACAGGAACAATCCTCTCCAGCATCTCCTTCGACCGGGAAAAGGAGAGCACCTACACCTTCCGCCTCAGGGCAGTTGATGCTGGAGATCCACCTCGCTCCTCATATGTGGGGGTGGCCATCAATGTTCTAGATGAAAATGACAATGCCCCTTATGTCACCAAACCCTCAAACTCCACATACAAGTACCTTGCCCCGATCACAGCCCCCGACGCCCTGGTTGAGGTGGTTGAGGCGGAGGACATGGACTCTGGTCAAAATGCGGAACTGATGTACAGCATCACCGGGGGAAATCCATACAACCTGTTCCACATCTCCCCCAATAGCGGTGAAGTCACCCTGGCACAGGAGTTTACGCGCAAACACAACGGGCTGCACCGCCTGGTGGTGCGGGTCAGCGATAAAGGCAAGCCGCCCCGCCACACCACGGCCCTGGTCCACATATTCGTAAACGACACCATTGGAAATGTCACCCATATCGAGGCCCTGGTGGGACACAGTCTGTACACCCCTCTGGACAGGGACATAGCTGGGGACCCTGAGTACGCCCACGCTCAACGCACCAACATCCTGTATGCTGTCCTGGCGGGGATTGCTGTGGTTATCCTGGTCATTGTGGCCGTTGTGGTTATTCGGCACCGACTGCAGAAGGATGCCAAGAGCGGCTACCAGCCTGGTAAGAAGGAGAACAAGGACCTGTTCGCACCCAAACAGGGTCCAAAGAACGGCAAGTGTAAAAGGAGCAAAAAGGGAAAGGCTCCGAAGCCAGCCAAGCCCCTGGAGGAGGACGAGGAAGCAAGCCTTCAGAAGGGCCTCAAGTTCAACCTCATCAACGACGACGTCAACGACAGCCCCAGGATCCACCTGCCCCTGAACTATCCGCCAGGGAGCCCCGATCTGGGCCGGCACTACCGCTCCAACTCCCCCCTGCCCTCCATTCAGCTCCAACCCCAGTCCCCTTCGGCTTCCAAGAAGCACCAGGCCGTCCAGGACCTCCCGGCTACCAACACCTTTGTGGGGACGGGGGACAACAACTCCACAGGGTCCGACCAATACTCGGATTACAGCTACAAGGCAAACCCACCCAAATACAGCAGCAAACAGGTAGGCGAATACTACACCACAAGGTACAACGGGAACATCACGTGGGACAATCAGGTGTGGTAGTCACATGGGACTGTTTGGTACTCACAACGCTGCACTGATCACCTTGACTTCCGTTGTCCTGCACCATAGCTCACAGCCACCACCACCACCCTCAGCTTCTTTGATCAACCTTATATTTTGGTTCTGCCCAGCATTTGAGTTCATGACATTTGTGTTCTACTGTTACCGTCAATTTATTCATAGTGTATGTTCATTTTATTTATTTTTTCATTTGTTTTTCTTATGTTTCATGTTTTTCCCATGGGTGACATGAAGGAGGTTACAGATTTTGTATCACATTTAGATTCAAAACCTTTTTTGCCATCATGGAGTTCCATCCATTTCCATTCGTTCAGAGTGTTTTGGTTTTGATCGCAATCCCACCGTGTCGAGCGGCTGCTGAATCAGAGATAAGAAAGCTACTGTGAATTCCAAAGGCGTTTTTATGACGTGTTCTATTGGTTTTGGGTGGACCAACTCTGCTGGACTTTAGACAGTCAGGTCTGTAAAACTTTGCTAAAGACAAAACAAAGGAAGGGACCCAGGGTTTATATAGATGAAGAACCAAACTGAAGAGTGCGCCTGTTCCCGGTCCAACGTGTGAACGAAGGAATGGTACACTCACAGCCGTTTCTTTACATCCGTCGCCCAATGCACCCAGCGTCAGCGTAACTGAAATACAGCTTATAATTACGGGCTCTCCATTCGCCAGGGCTAAAGTCAATTATTTGCACAAACGTATGGGAGGCAATGGCAGGCGATGACTTTGCCTCTACCCAGAGTGCCTTGCTACTATTTAATGTACACGCTGAGGATCGTTACCTTCAGCGCCTAATCAAGGGTCCTTGGGTCGGACCCGCGGTTCTCGCAGCGAACATTCACGCTACAGGGCT
The DNA here is from genome assembly GCA_027122795.1 of Enchelyopus cimbrius. Classification (NCBI taxonomy): domain Eukaryota; kingdom Metazoa; phylum Chordata; class Actinopteri; order Gadiformes; family Gaidropsaridae; genus Enchelyopus; species Enchelyopus cimbrius. The sequence goes on from JAOPJJ010000002.1 coordinate 241,749, forward strand.
GGATTTTGTGGTGGTCGACGACGTTGTCTGCTGTGAAATCAGGGGTAGATTGGGAAGGAAGGAAAGACGTCCGTTGCGCGACAAGCCGGTGACAATCAAAGTGAAGTGCTATGCAAATTGTACATATGTGAATAACAAACTATTTTTTTGGTTCTTTTGAGTTTTCTGTTGCTTGTGTATTTGTGCTGTTTTGTTCCAAGTCTGTTGGCTTTGGCACTGAAAAACACGTATCTGCTGATAGTTCAGTGATGGCTCACTCAGTTGTGTTCTAATGACATTGTGTTCACTGTTGAAATATGCTGTACCAAAGAAGATGCTCACACACTAAACACACATTCTTTCACACCATGTTCCAGCGCAAGCACACACGTGCACCCTGGCAGTATTGTTAAAGTTACTAGATGTTTTACGTAGCTTATCGCCCTGAGTTGGTCGGGTGACTGTTGGCAAAAGAGGGCCAGGGATGACTAATGCTAGCGTACCTGCAGACAGGTGTGGGTCAGCCTTTGTCCTCTTGAGGGTTGGCTAAGGTTAATGGAAATGTTTAATTCAGGATAGTCTGAAAGAGTGTCTGAGTAGGTGAGTGTATGTGCGTGTGTGTGTGTCTGTGTGTGTGTTTGTGTGTGTGAGGACTTTGTGAATGTTTCACCCGCCATTTCTCTAGTTATCGGTTAACTTAATACTTTTTTTGCAGAGAGATTGTATTCGTTTTTCATGCCACTCTGCTTCCCCAGCTGTGTTTGAAGGCTGCGTATTTGAGTGGAAATTGTACAGTGTGTGCGGATGTGACTTTTCCACAGATTTCAAAGCCAACTTCAATAAACATGTTATCCAAACGCGTGCTTTACATTCTCTGTTCATTCACCGCGGGCCTGGGGGCGGGATGTTTGGCATGGGCTCCATCCAGGAACTAAGCCCTCACACCATTACCGTATGCTTGCTAATGACCAGCGTCCTGCTGCTATTGTTGATGAATCACCCGCACCTCCACCTGTCTCTCCATGCTGTACTTCCTGGTTCTGATCCGTCTCCATGGCTTTGTCACTGCCTGTCTGGTATCTGTATCCGCGTAGCCAGTATCTATGTTGCAACCGTATATCTGGTGACTTTATCTTTAACGGTCTGACTGTTGCTTCATTCATTTCTGATAAAGTCTCACCCTGACCGTGTCTGAGGGAAGTAGGGGTAAATTCAGTGGGGTCATCTTCCTTAAGTTTACCCGTACCTATAGTTTAGCATGAATAACGATGTCATGAAAATGCTGCACTGTGTTGAAGCTAACTGCGGGCAGCTAAAGCTTTCTGATATTCCAACAGCGCAGTAACACCAGGAGAGATAGAAGAAAATGTAGTTTTAGAAGGACCGTGGGGTTCAATAACACCCACCTGGCCATGCCAACTGAGTCAGTACGAGATGTGCTTGTCTGTTTGACCGTCTGTCCTGTTGATCAGTAACTATTGATTGCTGAAATGTGTCCTTTTAGCAGGCTGCCTTGTTTGTTTTACTGCCGGCTCACGTTGAACGGAGGCAGAAACGCAGCCAGCCGGCCACCTGGCCGGCCAGTAGCAAACTCAGGCGCCTGCAATCCAAACTACATTTTGATTAAACAACTAACCACTGATACACTTAGACACTAGTTAAAATATGAATAATGCACCACATAGTTAAAGATAATGTAAAACAGTACATTCTACTATATATCTGATGTATTTTTATGACAGTGGCAACTGGTAGAGGCTCCCTAGCGGCGTTGGTTTTATTTTATTATTCTGTCCCTTTCTCCACCGTGGCCCCATCGCAGTAAGTCAGGGAGGAAAGGGGGATTTTTCCAGGGATAATGTCACCGCTAAAGGCCTTTCTTTTGTTCAGAGTCTGCTCTAGCTCAGCATTAGGCAGGCATTAGGCTGGACGGCCTTTACAGCGAGCCGGCTGCTCGCACCTTTTTCTCACCACATTTTCATCAGAGAAAATTGCACCAATTTCAAAATGGCTCCATGTAGCTGCAATCAGCCAAGCGACCGGAGTAACCTGCTCCCCGCTGGGGGAAACCTTTTTTTTCACTTCCTTGTATTCAGTGCCCCCCCCTCCCCCTCCCCCTTCCCCTAACAGCATTCTAATGCATATCTATTGAGTCAACATGTTTTTTCAGGGGGAGAAGTCATCGCTTTCGTTTCTTTTGAGGAGAAAATGTTCCACACGGATCACAGACTAACCAAACACGGCAAATCAAACCGCAGGGACAGTGGTACGCATGCACGCGCAATCACACACAAACACACACAATGCTGTCCAATTGCTGCTTCCCCATTGGCTTTAACGTTCTCCCGGGGCTGTCACTCTCCCCCTGTGCCAGCCTATTACAGGTAGTGCTTGGGAAGTAAACTTTAGATTTTTGCAGCAAAGACAATGTAAGCCCTGTGCTATGTTTACAGAGCTCAGGTACTGCTGAATTTTTAAATGTGTACGTGTGTGTGTGTGTTTCTGTCTGTGTATGTCTTGTCTATCTATGTGTGTGTGTCTTAATGCGTGTGCGTGCGTCTGTTTGTCTGTATGTCTATGTGTGTGTGTGTGTGTGCGTGCGTCTGTGTGTGTGTCTTGTCTGTGTCTGTCTGTCTATCTATCTGTGTGTGTGTGTGTCTGCGTGTGTGTGTGTGTGTGTCTGTGTATGTGTATGTGTCTGTCTGTCTGTCTATGCATCTGTGTCTGTCTGTATAGACAGACAGACACAGATGGACAGACACACATACAGACACACATACACACACACATTCAGACACACACACCTATGTGTGTGTGTCTGAATGTGTGTGTGTATGTGTGTCTGTCCATCTGTGTCTGTCTGTCTATGTGTGCGTGTCTGAATGTGTGTGTGTGGATGTGTGATGTTGGATCAGGTGTTTCGTCACCTTGTGGTTCAAGCCGGGACCAGAAGGAGGCAGAGACTGGGGTTCACAGAGAAGGTGTGTGTGTGTCTGTGTGTGTGTGTGGGGGTGAGATGGCGATGGTGGTGGTGGGAGAGTGTGTGAGAACTCGTTGGAACCCGGCCAGGCCAGTTGGAACATGCCAGAGTCGCGGCGGTGAGATGAACGGGTCACAACACAGCCTTTGTTTTACCTGCAGATTCCACTGTCAGGCCATCACTCACCGCCACCGCACGTGCACGTGTGTGTGTGTGTTTGTGTGCGTTCGTGTGTGTTGCGATGGCCTGTCTCGGTGGGGAAACCGTAAGCGGAGAGAGAGAGACGCATGAATAGAGACATGACAAGTCCGCAGTGACAACAGAGAGACTCTGGGACGGGGAACGACAGAGAGACAGATGTGCAGTCCCATACAGCGGATTGGAGAGCGCGAGAGAGAGAGAGAGAGACAATGATTTTGCTAGAGAGAGGGATAGACTGGAGTGTGAGAGACAGAGCGCTCAGGACATAAAGAGGTGGACATGCCGCTGAATGGAGTGAGACAGACAGGTGAATGAAGAGACTGGAACAGGTGAATAGTACCCTCTCATTTGTCCCTCTTTGTCCATTAATTGGTCTTCTTGACCTCTGTCCTCTCCAGCTACCTTTAGCTTCCTTCCCTCGCATCACCTCCACACTGCAGGGACGTTGACTCCTATAGGGGGTGTGGCAAAGGGCTTGGGACACCACCCATGTATGGCTCTCATTGGTTCTTGGGTGGAGAAGCCAAGAACCAACGAAGAAAATTGAGAAAATAGAAAAGTATTTGGTAACTCTATCCTTTCTCTTTTTTATCGCACACTGCTCTTAGGTTTGTACTTCATTCGGCCAGAGGAAACTGACTTTTATTTGTTGCCTCCGTCCATTGACTCTCTCTCTCTCTCTCTCTCTCTCTCTCCCCCCTTCCCTCCCTAAACATAAACAGGAAGTACCCCCCTGTCTCTCTTTTTCTGCTCCAGGCACACAGGGCTGACAGCCTGACGATCGTGTTGCTGGAAATCTCAATACAAAGAGGAATGTTTACAAGAGTTTGTGTGTGCGTGCGCGTTTCAAGGTGTGTCCGTGTGAACATGGTGTGTAGTGTGTGTGCGTGTGCGTGTAATGTGTGTGTGTGTGCCCTCAGGCGTGATTCTGTTCCACTTCGGTCCCATATTAGGAGCAGGTGGCATAGCAACACATAAACCATACAACAAACACACACATATGTGCTTACACACAAACAAACATGCGCACACACACGCTTACACAAAAACACAGACACGCGCACACACACACTACCGGTGACACTAAACGCTCAATAGTCACATGGAAGTCCTCTAAAGGGAGAGATGAGGAAGAGGAAAACAAACATGCTGTTTGTAGTGTGACAGGAAGGAAGAGGGGAGAGAGGGAGCGAGAGGGAGAGAGCGAGAGGGGGAGAGAGAGAGGGAGGCTGAAGGAGGATGAGGGAGGCTGGGATGAGACTGGGAGAACGAGATTCAGAGAGACAGGAAGAGAGGGGGAGTGAGAGAGGGAGGGTGAGAGAGGGAACCAGTTAAGAGTTATGTAGAGGCGCTGAGGCTCCACCATGTTTTAGATTCTGCACACACACACACGGTTACACACACACACTCACACACACAGTGTACCACATTACAGAGACGCGTGCCGTGTTACACGTTCTTATGTCGCTACGGTTACAACGCCTGCCAGGAATTACAATGGTAGACACAGAAAAGAGCGTCATCCAAATGAAAATATCCTTCTCCCCCATCCCCACTCCACTCCCAGAGGTACTGGAGTGACTAACTAAAGAGCAGACATTACTCCACAATGTGTGCCGAAGACGGAGGGGTGGGGGGCGGGTTCCTAGATGTGCCAACCGCCAACCACATTGCTGACAGCATACTCTCCCTCCCCAAACCGACCGGTTCACCATGAGGATAGGAGAGGAGACGGAGAGAGAGATGGAGAAAGGAGGGTGTAGGAGATGCTAACCGTCAGCTTCATTCAGTCTTTCAACACATGAAACCACGTTACCCGTGGTTACCTCACGGATTCCAGACGGATTCATGTGAGACCAGGCTGCCTCCATCCCATCACTTAACCCATTGTGTCCCGCTGTTAATTGAGAGCACATTCTTCTTGACACCTGCTCTCTTGATCCATATCTGACTGCCAATCTGGTCGGCCATTGACAGACATGAGGGAGTAGGGGGGAGGGAGGGAGAGAGCAAGAGACAGAGGAATCTCTTGCTGTCAATCGATGGGTGTACATATAATATATAGGTTGCAAGAAGAGCGCATTTGGTACCAAGAGCGGATTGCTATCTATTGATTGAGAAAGAGAGAGAGAGAGAGAGAGAGAGAGAGAGACAGAGAGCTCTCTAGCAAGGCTGTTAGCACTGATGGCACTGGCTCGCTTCTGACGCAGCAGCCGTCAAAGTACAGGTAGCCATGTTTCATCTCTACCTCCTCTCCTCATGTGTGTGTATTGCTTGTCCGTCCACCTTTAATCTGAAAGTAAGGCAACTTTTGTCGCCGTTCTAGAGGAAGGCAACTCCTGGTGGATTTCAGCAAACATGTTCCAAAATTCAGAAAATACTATTAAATTGATGTTGGATAAATGGTACTCACAAAATGTGAAATGAAAAAGATATGCGACACAGAATGTAAATGCTGTGTTGCTATTTCCTTGTTTGTTTCTGTGTCAACTGAATTTACAACCTAAAAATGAACAAAATAAAAAACCAGAAGATGAGCAATCCACCACACAGGCACGCTGTGGTGTAAAGTCAGTGAACCACAGGTTTTTATGAGCCAGGCCCCCGTCCTGTTGCCCAACCGGCCCCACAGACCCCCAGGTCAGGGCTGGCGTCATGCGGTAAACATCTCTGCAGCGTTGTGACCCCAGGAAGCAGCCTGGTCTCACAGGAATCCGTGAAATAACCACTGGGAACACTTAACTCAAAATCCATGGTGGGTCCACGGAATCACTCCAATGCGAAAAGTGCGATGTGCGAAATGCGAAAGTGAATGACACTCGTGTGTGTCATTAACTAACCCTAACCCTTCACATAAATGTCAGTGTCCGTTGTACTGTATTGTGCAAAATCTGCACTGAGTTGTTGAAACAGGGATCCGTGTGTGGGCCACGGGATATGAGTGTCATTAAGTGGGAGCGAAATCCGTGTGTGTTTCACGGAACGAAATCCATTCGTGTTTCACATAAAGAAATCCATGTGTGTTTCATGGATATATACAGTATATAGTGATTCCGTGGTCCCACCACAGATTTTTTGTTAAGTGTTACCCGTGGTTATTCCACGGATTCCTGTGAGATCACGTTGCCAGGAAGACATTCTCCTCTTCACACTCATGTCCCCACCAACCCCGGACACCAAAACACACCGAAACAAACGCACCCGATCTGTCTCACAGGAGAAAATTCAAGATGGCCGGCGCCGCCGCCACTTGCCTCACCTTGACTCTCCTCTCCTCTCCTTCCTGTCTGCGGCCAGATAAAACACATCGGTCTTTTGTACACGCACACGCAACGCCCGCCGAGCAACGAGGAACAGAGATAAGAGGAATAAAAGCGAAACACTGATAGCACCTGATAGTTTCCCTTTGTGAAACAATGCACACACACACACACACACACACATGCACTGAGATACACAAACACAGACACAATCCCAGGTTAATATAGGACACGCGGCGAGGCGTCCCTGTGTTTACGTGGCGGTAAAGCAGAGTGTATTTGTAGGAGGGATGCCGGCCGGTGGGGGGGGGGGGGGGGGGGGGCGGGGGGGGGGGGGGCGCGGGGGCGGGGGGGCGGGGCGGGCCGGCGGCGGGGCGCGGGCGGCGGC
>JAOPJJ010000002.1:531555-544572 GCA_027122795.1 Enchelyopus cimbrius
TGTCCCCATACCTTTACCCCCCCCCCCCCCCCCACCCACCCACCCCACCCTCTCACACTGTCTCTCTCACCCTCCCTCCCTCCCTCCATCTCCCTCTCTTCCCTCTCTCTCCCGCCTGTGGATGATCAATGGCAGTGTTGCTAGTTGCTAATGACATCTGAGCTAGCGTGCCACAAGCCACGCCATCAGAGGAGATGAAAAACAATGAACACTTTCAAGAGATTTCACCCTCCGCTTCCCGAGGAGGTTATTTTGAATGTTGACAAACTGTCTTGTGCCTCATTGTTTATTCTATGTTGAGGACCACAAACCTCATCTCCATCATAACAAGACTCCATCAATATTCAACCTCCTTCCCTCCGGAACTGAGAGGTGAAGTTGGAGGCCATATTTGTTTATATATATATATATATATATATAATATATATGTGTTGGGAATACATTTGATTGTACTTTACGTACAGCACCGTACAATTGATAGTTAAATTGGGTGTATGTAGAGTTTCCAGTTTTTTTTAAATTTTATTTTCGTGTTTACGAACACTTTTAAAGACAAACACTTTACAATTACGGTACAATACTCTAAATGAGTTAATGCAGTAAGTCCAGTAATCGTCATTATTATATAGCATTACTACAGTGGTTAAGCTTAGGGATGGGGTTTGTGTTTGGCTAAGGGTTAACTCAATAACCTTTCCCATATTGTTACACATCAAATCAATAATTATTTACTTAACACTGCATAAGATAATTTTAATCAAAGGTTAAGCGATTCTTATTGTGAAGTGTTAACAAAGACTTTCTGTCAATACTGGCCGAAAACACATTTGTTATGCATCTCTTTTCTTGGAAGGCTACGCGAAGGTTGTAGACATCTTAGCTCACAACACTTTCTGCCCCCCAGCAGTATATTGGTGTGAGTGTATATTTGTATTGCGTACGTTTGCTTCATCCGTGTGTGTGTTTGTGGTTGTGCAGTACACACATACTCCAGTGGCGTGGTATGTTGTGTACTCACAGAGCCTGATGGCTTGGTGGGGGTTAGCGGAGACGGGAAGGAGACGGGCTGAATCATGCAACCATCGCGCCCTCTGCCTTATTCATCACTATTAATGAACATTAGAATAGATGACATCATTATTTATGAACATTAGAATAGATTAAATCTAGTCTGAAATTCCCAGAGTGTAACCACTAACTTTAAGAGGTTGTGTGCGTGTGTGTGTGTGTGTTGGTGGGAGAGTGTGCGTGTCTGTGAGAGTATGTGTCTACGTATGTGTGAACCTGTGCTGCATGTTATTCCGTGTGTGTGTGCGTGTGTGTGTATGTGCATGCGTGTGTGTGTGTTGGGTAAGGGAAGGGGGCTCACAGGGGAGCTAAGATGCGTCTCAGGACCGAATCCTGTTCCTCCTGATCTAGTCTGAGGGCCAGGCAGCGTGCCCGCCTGTCACCTCACCACCACTCAGACCCTCATGGTCCCCAGCCACCAGCCCCTGGTGCTCAGCGCATCGCAACTCATCACAATTATTTCCTTGCAAGACTTTCAAACAGAATGTATCCCTGTCTGTCTGTATGTGTGTCTGTTTCAGTGTATCTGTGCGTGTGTGTGTGTGTGTGTGTGTCTCTGCAATGGTGTTTGCTTTTGCTGCAGTATTGCTGTGAATCCGTTCAGAAGGCGTTTGCATAAGAAGCAGGCCTGGGCCCCTTCTAGCACCGGGGTGTCCTTAATCAAGGGATTACTTTTTTTTTCACTAATAAGTATTTTTTCATAGAAAACGAAAAAAACCCAAAGCAATAAGAGTATCTGGTAGGAGAATTGACTGGTCAGGTTGCTGGTTCTAATACAAGCAACATTGTTGGAGTTTAAGTAAATGCCTTGCCTCACTCGCTCTGTTAGCAAACCTTTACTGTTCCATTAATTCATTTCTGTTAAGGATTCATGTGAACCACAGTGCAGGCAGTGGGGATGGTGTGTAGAAAGAGACGTAGTCCAGGCCGCTTAAATGCACAGGCTTACCTGGGCTGAAGCCCCAGGGCCTACGCCGGTCGGGGGGCCTATCATGAGCTGCGGTATTTAATTTGTACTTTATTCTTTTTTTAATACTGGCTCACGATAGGCCCCCCGATCGGCGTAGGCCCAAAACAATGTGAAATGTGAAAATAAAAATAAAAATCGCATTGCTTTGTAATTTGTAATTTGTAATTCTCTGTCCATCCCTTGATATGCATTTGTGTGGCTTCTGACTGGCCCAGTTTACCAGTGACCCACGTGGGCACCATGACAACAGCCTATCACAAAATGTAGAAGAATGTTTTGGCTTGTTGTGATTCGTACCGATTTGAAATGAGTGAATGTTGTTGTGGCTAGTTGGCAAAATGTCGGAAAAGAAAATGTTTGAGAGTGTCGTGCAAAAACGCAGACTACTAAGGGAGAAGGAGATTCGGGATAAAGAATTACATAATGAGCAAGATCCCAAAGCTGACTGGATTTTTTAAACGTGCAAATAAAGAAGGCGAGTTAACATTAGCGTGTGGCAGCGGTGCGGCGATAGCCAGCGGAGATGATGCTGGTGACGGAGCCCCGCTAACCAGCGGTATTATGGAGCGGACGGTGAGGCGCTAAGCAGCGGTGATGCCGGTGACGGAGCCCCCCCCCCCGAAGCAAAGTTTTGAAAAGCGGGGGAGAGTCAGCAATCTATTAACACGTTTTACACATGTTCATTTGAAATATATCGCGTTATTATTATTATTATTATGGTGCTGATTTTTTGGTGCCCCCCCAGGCACTTGGTGCCCTACGCGCAGTGCGTGTTCTGCGTGTGCGGAGCGCCGGCCCTGCAGGGGGCCTACGAAACCTCTCACCCCCAGGGCCCAGTGGCAGGTTAAGGCAGGCCTGGACGTAGTGTGGAAATTGTGAATATAACAAAAGAGGAGGCAATTTCTCACGTCGACAACGCAACGGCGTGTCGTTTATTCAATCATTAAAACTGAAGGACAAAAACATGGCGCTGCCCGTGATGTCAACAAACCAGGTCGCGATCCTTAAAGCAACAGTGCCCCTCATACTAGAACGAGTTAAAGGAATATTCTGGTATTTTACACTTTAAGTCTTATTTCCAGTTTGTTTATGATGAAATAGATCGGTTCAGGTGTTCATTTCGCCGAAATGCTGTGTTTGGAGACGTTAAGCTTTTTTTGCAGCCCCATTGTGGAGGCACTGTAGGGGTAATAGGACCAATCGTCATCGGTCCTAAAGCAACATTAAACGTTCGTTTGAAAAGTTGTGAAACTCACCGAGTAGTCACTAGTGTTCGTTGATGTTCGACAAAAAAAAATCTGAGCAAAGTATGATTTCCAGCAGGCTGTAGAAGTCATTTTGTTGTAGCCAGGCCACCGGAAGGAACCAGAAAATATCGTTTACATTCTGAAAAAGAGTAACGATCATCTTACTTCTGCTGGAAAGTATACTTTGCTCAGATGTTTTTAGGTGAACATCAACGAACACCAGCGACCAGTCGGTGAGTTTCACAGCTTTGCAAACAAACGTTTAATGACCGTCAGCGTTCTTTAGGACCGATGACGATTGGTCCTATTTCCTCTACAGTACCTCGACAGTGGGGCTACAAAAAAAGCTAAACTTCTCCAAACACAGCATTTCGGTGAAATGAACACCTGAACCAATCTATTTCATCATAAACAAACTGGAAATAAGGCTTAAAGTGTAAAATACCGGAATACCCCATAACACATTAACTTGTTGTGCACAATGCACATCAGATCATACAGAGCAAAGGAAAAACATATAAACATACAGTATGGTGAATTATGATCAAAATGTCCAATACATACGTCCCCCCAGAATTCACTATAACAGAGAAACAATTAAAAGTCAGCAAGGAGGTCGGCGAACAATTCGTCCACAACAACTCTTCTGCACTGGAGAGTGGGTTGAGGCATCTCTGAGGCAGTGAGGTATGGGGGAGGATGGTGGTGTGGGGAAAACCTAGGCTCCACCCTCGGGGACCTGGGCCGAACCGGAGGACGTCCCCGTTTCGGAGGCTGGGCAAGCCCAACAGGTTTGTCCACATCCAGATGAGCTGGCTTACTGCCAATATCTACCACAGTGCTTTTCCCCCATCTCTAAAATGCGGAACGGCGCGTCGTAAGGAGGCTGTAGTGGTCCCTGGTGTGCGTCATGACGGATGAAGACATATTCCGCCGATGGCAGGCGTGGGGGAGTGTAGGATTGTGGGCGGCTGTGGTGTGAAGTAGGAACAGGCGCAAAAAGCTTATCCTGAAGTACCGTCCGCTGGGCTGGACCAGGGAGTTGTAGAGTCGGGAACGAAATTCCCTGGAACATGCAATGGCTGGCCATACACCAACTCTGCTGATGAGGACTGTATCCTCCTTAGGGGCAGTCCTCAGGCCCAGCATGACCCAAGGGAGTCTGTCAACCCAGCCCCTGTTCTTGAGGCTGGCCCAAAGAGAGGCCTTCATAGCACGATGAAATGGTCACAAAGTCCATTAGCCTAGGGGTGCGGTGGATTTTCACACCCAGGCTGTTCGCAATGGCGTTTCAGAGCTCAGAGGTGAACTTTGAGCCCCATTCCGAAGACAGGTCAGATGGGGTGCCAAACCGGGCCACCCAGGTCCCGAGGAATGCCCGAGCGATCTCAGCAGTCGTCCCTGATGTCAATGGGACAGCCTCCAGCCATCGAGTGGTCCGATCCACAATGATGAGGATGTAAGTGAAACCCAGGGAGGAAGGAAGGTTGCCAAGCACCATCCACTCACTGCTCGTGCACGCCGCCCACTGCATAGTTTGAAGCGTCGGTATTGATGGCAATTGGTGCATCAGGCGATGGGTGTGCCAGCATCGTCGATTTGGCCAAAGCAGCCTTTGCGTCCGTGAAGGCTTTGTCTCTCTCCAAGGACCAATCCACCCGGTGTTTCGGTGCTTTCCCCTTCAAGGCCTCATGCAGAGGGCACATGATTGCGGCAGCTCTGGGAATGAAGCGGTGGTAAAAATTCACAATTCCCAGGAACTCCTGCAGGGACCTCGGTGTGATGGGCCGTGGGAAGTTCGAGATCTTGTCGACCTTAGACGGGAGTGGCACAGCACCGCCCTTGGTGACTCGATGTCCCAGAAAGTTGATGGTGGTCAACCCAAACTGGCACTTAGCTGGGTTGATGATGAGTCCATGCCGGCTGAGACGTTCGAAGAGGATCCGCAGGTGACCCAGGTTTTCGGTAATGGAAGAACTGGCCAAAAGAATGTCATCCAGGTAAACAAACAGGAAAGGCAGATCACGTAGTACAGAGTCCATGAGGCACTGGAATGACTGGGTGGCGTTTCTAAGGCTGAAAGGCATTCTCAAGAACTCGAACAGTCCGAAAGGTGATCACTGCTGTTTTGGGCACATCAAACTGATGGATAGGAACCTGGTGGTATCCACGGACAAGGTCCACCTTAGAAAATATCACCTTACTCGCCAGGTGTGTTGAAAAATTCTGAATGTGAGGCACTGGATAGCGATCTGGCGTCATAGCATCGTTGAGTTTGCGGTAATCACCACAGGGGCGCAGGCTTGGGAACCATGTGGAGGGGCGAAGCCCACGGGCTACTGGAGCGCGGACGATTCCAAGACGTTCCATACAGTCAAACTCAGCCCTGGTAATGGCCAGCTTGGCTGGGTCTAGTCGTCGCGCCCGGGCGTAGAAAGGTGGGCCAGTGGTGGCGATGTGGTGCTCCACTCCATGCTTGGCGGTAGATGACGAAAAGTTTGGCTGTGTGAGCACAATCTGCGAGCAGTCGATGAAAGTTGTCAGCCTGCGAGAGCACGCTAGACAGTCTGATGGAGTCCACACCACTGAGAGCGCAGGTGTATCAAGAAAACATGGTGGCGCATAGAAAATCTGCACCAAGGAGGGGGACAGCCACTTTGGCTGTGATAAAGTCCCAGCTAAACCGCTGACCGCCAAAACATAGTTCAGTTTCGTGTTGAGTGCCATAAGTGTGTATGGGGCTTCCTCTGGATGAACAGTAGCCTGCCATTGCAGCCAACGCTCAAGGCCACTACTGAGCGCCGGCCCTAGCGTTTCCCGTCCCCCTGAAGCCGCAAGGTCGGCATTGCTTGGCCCTGGGGCCACATTTAGCATGATAATAACACAGGCTTGTGTCAGAACGTTGCCAGTGCGAAACTGTAGCCGCTGCAGTGAGCACTGAGTCACCTGGGAGCGAGGTGGTGGCGTGATAGGCTTGGGCTGGGTTGGCTGAAATGGTGTACACGTGGTTGAGCGCAGCAGCAGTTGTGCCAGTGTGTTGAACAGCCAGAAAAAAACTTGTCAGCCTCCTCTATCAGCGCACGGCAGTCAGTAATGGCAGTGTTGGCCAAAGCAGCCCGTACCTGAGAAGGGAGTTGACGTAAGAAGAGCTGGGTGAAGAGGAAATCAGACCTGTGCTCCCCAAGCAGATCCAACATCCTGTCCATAAGTTCAGAGGGTTTGCTGTCACCCAAGCCTTGCAGAAAAAATAGCCGGCTAGCCCACGCAGCATCAGAAAGTTAAAAAGTCTTTAACAGGTGAGCCTTGAGTGCTTCATTCTTATTCGCTGCAGGGGGATTTTTTAGGAGACTAACCACTCTTGTCGCTGTTGAGCTGCCGAAGGCCGACACTACATAGTAGTATTTGGTCGTGTCCGCGGTAATTTTACACAATGCGAAATGTGCCTCAGTCTGCGCGAACCAAGCAGAAGCCGACAATTCCCAGAACTCTTGCGGTTTCAAAGAAACAGCATTTGTCGCCATAGTCGCGCGGTGTATCTGGAATATGTCCAGCAGACAAATATCAGGGTCACCAGTGTGAAAATTGCTAATATAAGAAAAGAGTAGGCAATCTCTCACGTCGACAACGCAACGGCGTGTCTTTTATTCAATCATTAAAACTAAATGACAAAAACGTGGAGCTGCCCGTGATATCAACAAACCAGGTTGCGATCCTTAAAGCAACAGCGTCCCTCATACTAGAACCAGTTAACACATGAACATGTCGTGCGCAACGCACATCAGATCATACAGAGCAAACATACAGTATGCTGAATTATGTCCATAATGTCCACTACAGTATCATAGCATAGCGTAGCCGCAGGTCAAAGCTGAACCTGCCCATTGCTACAAGCTTCCCCACGTGGTTAGCACGCTAAAAGGGTGAGCTACGAGGCGAACAGAGAACCCGCTTTCCTGTTGGTATCTGAAGGTGGATTTTCCCTCCGTTGTACAAGGCTGAGAGAAAGACAGATGGAAACTGGACATATCTGGTATGTGTGTGTGTGTGTGTGTGTGTGTGCGTGCGTTTGGATGACTGTACCAAGGAGTGTATAATATCCCAAATGTTTTTTGTTGTTCTCTTTGTGCGTGTCTGTGTGGATGACTAACTACTAAGTAGTGTAAGTTCCACTTGATAAGATAAGATCTACTTGATTAGTTGCGGGGAGAAAATGATGGCGTCAGTCTGCACTTGAAGTGCTAATGGGGGTTAATCGTGTTAATATCTATAGTAGGCGGCTATCTTTGCAAGCTTTTCATGTTTACACTTCCCGGCGTTTCCATATTGATAAAACGAAAGTGATATTTGTCATGCGTGTTTCATAATGTAAATAGTGGAACACATTGTAAGCTTTAGAATTCTCAACCTCAAATTTCATTTATCGCATTTTTGTACAGAAGCGCTCCATAGTTGTTGATAATGGCACACATACAGTATATACCGTATATGATTCCAACCCCTTCAGCTCAGGATCACCTCTCCTGGGCTGAGCACTGGTCTGGCCAGACGCTCCAGGATGAGAGGATGAACACTGGAACGGGGGGTTGGGGGGTGGGGGATGGGGGGAGAGCAGGAGGAAGGAGTTGGAGCAGGAGGGGGAGGAGATGGCGTTTGGTGGTTGCCGCCCGAGGAGGTGTTTGGAGAGGGGGGTGGGATCTATGTTGTAGGTCCTGGGGGCCTATGGCCTTGGTTTTATTCAACACCAGAGTTCACGTCACTCCCCCCCACCCCCCGCGCCACATGCCTGGGGCGTTGTGTCCACAGCGACCAGCACTGAGGACCTGATGGAAGCCGTCTTATCATGGCTGAGGTCTGGATGGTCCTGACCCCAGACCCCCAGTATCCCCACTCCCTCCCAGTATCCCTGGGCCTGCGTCTCCCAGTGCTGTGTGCAGCCTGCAGACTCACCCCATGTTTGTGTCGTAGTAGTGTGTTGAAAGAAGGCAGTGTGTTGAAATGTATGTGCGTCTCCAGTTCCGGCCCGGTTCAGATTGTACGCAAGCAGGGACGGACGCCAGCGTTCCTCTGTGGCAACATCCCGTTCTTATTGATGATAAGGTAAGCACTCGATTTATGGATCCAAATTAGACGAACAGATGTACTTTAGATGGAGGGATTTAATTTTGGTCTTTCTTCCCTGGATCCCAGGCCTGTGTAATGACAGAGTGGGTTGCTTGTGTAGATTTATGACATATAATAACTAGTGATGCACCGATACATCGGCCGGCTATCAGTATTGGCCGATATGGGCATGTTTTGCTGTCATCGGTCATCTGCGGCCGATAAATGCGGCCGATAAGAGGGCTGTCACTTTTTATTCAATATTCGAATATGCATTTGAATATGACATGAAATGTCCGTAAATATGTATAAACAATTCGGTTTTTAAAGAGCCATTTTGTGTAGGACATTTTTTACAGTCCACGATGAGACCGTTTTTTTGTAACACGCTGCATTGGTGGAGAGACACGGCCTGCAAAAAATACCCGCTTCTGTCAACATTGACGCGCAAATACCTGCGTGTGCCAGGCTCATCTGCGCTCCGAACGTGTGTTCTCCACCGCAGGTAACATCATGAATAAAAAGAGAGCTGCACTTAATCCAGATCATGTTGATAGATTGGTGATCTATCAATATGTGATCAGTGTCAGTCCTATATAAAAAAGAATGGCAATAAAAACATTGGTATCGGTATTTTTCTCGGCCAAAGTCAAATTTGAAATATCGGTATTGGCCCATCATTTCTATATCGGTGCATCAGTAATACCATGAAGATGTATGATAATGCCACTTGGTGGCTTCTTTGTGCAGCAGATTTCCTCTTTTCCCGGCTTCCAATAATAGAATCAACATTCAATTGGAGCCTGAATTCCTTCAGGCAGGACGTTTTGTTTTGTTGACATCCATAGCCAAGCTGGTGGCAATCAAACGTCCGGTAAATACATCCATTTATATCCAAAATGAGATGAATGGAAAGAGCAAGAGCACAAACAAATTAGGGCTGCACGGAATACGCGGTATTTGCCGTAGAAGTTATACATTTTGCCCACGGTAGAGATTTGCGATTCACCATCCTACTGTCGACGTCATCGCACCTGCCTCAGAGTGAAAATGGTTGCAAGCACAGACATAGGGCTGTCAAAATTGCAAAAAAAAAGACATTCGAAAAATTCCCTCTAAAAGAAACACGTAGGCCTATATTCGAATATATTCAAATATCTATTAGCGCACTGTCAGTGACGCGCATTACTTCAATAACAGGACAAACCAATACAACGAGACATAACTACTTGTATATGTCGTTTATTTAAGTTTCAAAATTTTTGAACATATTACGTTCACAAAAACAAGTAAATTAACTAATGGCCAAGACTGCCGACCTCGCTCTCGCACGCTCACTCGCTGTCACTCGCTCTCTTTTTCTCTCTCTTGCTCCCCCTCACTCTCTGCACATACTGGTTTAAAATACAACAGCAATAAACAAATGCTGAGCGCTGATCAAGAGTTTTGTGCAAGCAATTTAAGGTCCCGACTCTTGTCCCAAATATGGCAGGCTTCATTCAGTGATTGAAACACATATAACATAAATTGAAGTTTTAGAACGTGCCCCAGCTGGCGCGGGTGTGTTTTTCCACATTTGAATACAATTTTCACCTTTGAATGTTTGTTTTAAAAAACGGTTTAAGTATATATTCTAATTTTGAATATTCGTTGACAGCCTTAATGCACACAGCAGCTGCTGCCTTGAGAGAAGCTGTCTTCACTGTGCCCAGCCCCATCCACAGACCTGTGTTCACTGTGCCCAGCCCTGTCCACAGACCTCTGTTCACTGTGCCCAGCCCCGTCCACAGACCACGTTCACTTTGCCCAGCGTTCACAGACCTGTGTTCACAGTGCCCAGCCCTGTCCACAGACCTCTGTTCACGGGCTTCAGCGTATAAAGACTACTGATTGTCTGTTACTTCTGTTTGAATTGTTGAGCGATGTTTATTCCTCTGAAGGGTCTGAAGTGCACTGGTCGGTGCTTTCCATTCACACATAAAGAACACGCTCAGATAATGGTGTATTTAAATTTTTTGGGTTAAGTTGTTTAAAAGGCAGGTGCTAACTATTTATTGCCATGTGAGTTCCCATTAGTATGCAGAACGCAGCGTGTCGTCCTCCATAATTCACCACTTCAAGGCTCAGGCAGCCATTTTGGCTCCAGTGGTAGGCAAACCCCTAACTGCATAGCTTTGTTGCTGCATTCCCCATAATGAGAAATCCATTTGGAGAGTGAAAAACGACAAAGCCCTTAATTACAGCCGATGCATTTCTAATCAACAGAATGTACATTCATGCATACGCACACACGCACACACACATGAGCTCACAACAACGCACACACACAACGCACCACATGCGCACATGAACACACTGGCTCTCCCTCCCCAATCGTTCCCTTGCATTGTTCAAACTCCTCCGTAGTGTTCCTGACAGTCCTGTCTGTGCGCCGTATTAAAGACTTCCCAGATTATTACGGATGTGGAATTGCATCCGATCGTTCCCTCGACGACGGCGGCATGACGGAGTGGGACGCTGTGATGTGCGCTGATGGCGGCACTCTCCTGAGGACGCCGGCTCAGAGTGGAGGTGCCAGCACTCATAAGCTCATCAACGCACCGGCAACGCGCAGAAGCACTCCAAAACCATGAAACACTGCTGACAATAACACCACGGATCAGAGACGACCTGGGGAGGGAACTTCAGACGGGGTGGGGGGGGTGGGGGGGGAAATAAAAGAAACCACACATACAGAGAATGACAAATGCCGGCAGCAATTAGAGGTTCAGGGAGAACAAGGTGACGATGTCCACCTGTTAGTGTAGAGGGTGGTGTTCTCTGTGAGTGTTCGCTGCTTACTCTCCATCTCTCTCCACTCCTCTGGTTTGTACAAGGCTAGTTTGTATCTGTACTGGTTTGTACGTCTAGTTTGTATCTGTACTGGTTTGTACAAGGCTTGTTTGTATCTGTACTGGTTTGTAGAAGGCTAGTTTGTATCTACTGGTTTGTACAAAGCTAGTTTGTATCTCTACTGGTTTATACAGGGCTAGTATGTATCTGTACTGGTTTCTACAAGACTAGTTTGTATCTGTACTGGCTTGTACAAGGCTAGTGCTGGGTCTGTCCCTGTACTGGCTGGTTTGTATCTTTACTGGTTTGTATCTGTACTGGTTTATAGTTATTTGGTTTGTAGCTGACGTGTATATCTGCTCTTACGTTTAAAGGTACAGGTCAGATATCTGCTCTTACGATCATTTGTGGTCTGAATATTTTACTGGTTTCTATCTGTCTACTATGTATCTCTACTGGTTTGCATCGCTGCTGGTTTGTGTCTTTGCTGGTTTGCATCAGCCTGATGTGTGTGTGTGTTGCCTGGGTGTGTAGCTGCCCCTGGTCTCTATCTCTCCAGCTAGCTCGTGTGTGGGTGAACCTTGAACCCGCTAGTTCATTCCAGTTCGCCGGCCGCTGCTCCAGAGATCAAACGCATTAGCCAGCGTCCGGCCTCCCCGGTCGACCCTGGCGCCCTGAGAGCTGCTCACACAACACAAAGAGAGGGAATTAACCAGATGCTGCGTGGTCAGAATCTGTCCCGAGCCAAAATGATGGGAAAATGCTTTGATTTGCCAAGAATGTTACACTGGTGATAAACGGAGTGATCCATTTCCCTGACCAGCTTGTTTATGTCGCAAGTCAAAAAGTGATCAATCAATAAAAAGCATAACAAGAAAAGGCGTACGTGATCAAATCCATTGGTGAAACCAAACAACGCGTTAGTGTGCTCTATTTACCATCTATCTCCATGCAACTGACTCTCCTCTCACCCAGATCTGTTTGCACTCACCCCTTCTTTCAATCCTCTCCGCTCTCCCTCGTTTTCCACCTCCTATCTCCCACTATCACTCCCTCTCTGCTCTCCCTCTCTCTCTGCTCTCTCCCTCTCTCTCTCTTCTTTCTCCCTCTCTCTAGTCCCTCATCATCTCTCCCCTCCCCTCTCTGTCACTCTCACCCTCTGCTTTTCTCTCTCCTCCCTCCCTCTCTCCCATCTACTCCCCCTCTGTATCTGTGTGTAACCCTCTCTCTCTCTCTCTCTCTCTCTCTCTCTCTCTCTCTGTTTATATATTGGTGTGTTTCATGAGATGGCGGCAGATGAGAAACAGAGAGGGCTTTTATGTGCTCCAGCAGCAGGTGTCGGAGGTCGCCCGTGATCGCCGGCGCCGTGCGTTTAATGGCGGCTCCGACCTGTGCCTCCGCAGATTGCCTGCTTTCTGGGAGTGATTATTTAGCAATGGAGACGTTGCTTTCACATGGCGTGCCCCGGCGGCGCGGGGCGGAGCGGCGCGGTGACAGGCGGGGTCGCGCCCGGCACCGCATAATGCAGTCCAGCGGGATAATTGGCACGACGAAGGGTCATGTTTGATGGAAACACACTTTAAAATGTATACAGAGACCCAGTGACACAGGCTCCTCTACTAACGCGCTGTCTCTGCCTCTCTCTCTCTCTCTGCCTCTCTCTTCTCTCGCTCTCTCTCTCCATCTCTCCCTTTCACTCCCTCTCTCCCTGTCCTCTACCCCCGGGGGGGGGGGGGGGGGGGGGGGGGCGGCCGGGCGCGCGGGGGGCGCGCCGCCACAGAACCAGCAAGAGAAAAAAAA
>JAOPJJ010000002.1:590082-607515 GCA_027122795.1 Enchelyopus cimbrius
CCTCCCTGCTCCTCCCTCCTTCTCCCTCCTCCTCCCTGCTCCTCCTCCCTCCTCCCTGCTGCTCCTCGTCCCTCCTCATCCCTGCTCCCCCCTCCTTCTCCCTGCTCCTCCCTCCTCCTCCCTGCTCCTCCTCTCTGGTGAGCCTTCATAATTGGACTTCTGTGTTGTCGGACGTCCAAACCCTTTATTTCAGCGCAGGTCTACCCACAATGCACCTGTTCTCTTTACAGCCTCCATTATTAATGGAGACAAATGTTGCCCTGCGTCCAGAGAGACTCCTCTAATTGACTGAGCAGTGAGAAAGTATTTTATCCTGAAGTATTTGCAGCGGGTGGATTCTGGTACTGGTGTGTGCATGTGTGTGTAATCTAGCTCATGGCTCCTTGTTTTTGTGTAGCTGGCGATTCCTAGGGGACAGAATACAGACAGACAGACGGACAAGAACAAAGGACTGACTGACAGACTGACAGATATGAAGATAGAGTTGAAGATGTTACGTTTGACATTGCTATGACAATGTATGTTATGTTGCGCATGTTTACAACATGCCATGTTCTAGTTACATTCATGTTTGATGAGTCACGCATGCGTGAGTTAAGCAGTTGATTAAATGGAGTAAGCCTCCGACTAGAGCTCTGTGCATCGTGTCTTCATTGCCGTCGATTACTACATAACATTGGCGACGAGGATGGCTGACTGTTCCCTACCTCCACCCTCTCCTTTCCTGGCTTTCCCGGAGAACCAGCCGTGCCGTGGATACGTTGGATTACTTCATTCGAAACCTATCTTTTAGCTACCGGCTTGGAGAAGGTATCCGACGTGAGGAAACGTGCGTTACTACTGCACTGCCTTGGGGCAGAGGGACAGCGAGTGTTCGGAACTTTTGCTGAAACCACCGACTACAAGACCGCTGTAAAAAATCTTGAGGAACATTTTGCAGCTCCGCAGAGCGCTCTTCTACGTCGTGTTAAGTTTTGGCGCCGACACCAATTGCTCCAATTGTGGGAAGCTAAACCACTTTCATAAAGTGTGCAGGTCTGCTCCAGCCAAAGGTCACCGGCAATACTCAATAGCCCAGCCGACAGTCATTCACAATGTCCGCTCAGGACGGGTTGCATTTAAAACCTGTTCACTAACAGTTGACGACGTCGCTCTACCCCTACTCCTCGACACGGGTGCTACTGTGTCATTGCTGAACCTAGCAACATGGAAAAGTTTTTTCTCTCATAAACCGCTTGGCCCACCCTACACAGCGTTGCGTGGCTATGACAATGCCGAAATTGACATTGTAGGTTCACTCCAGCTGTCACATTCCACGTGTTCCCGCTGGCACTGCGAGATGACCCCACGGCGGAGCTAAAACGTATGCTTGATGACGACATCATAGAACAGGTCAACGCTTCACCGTGGATATCCAACCTGGTTGTGGTTAAAAAAAAGTCAGGTGACCTACGCATCTGCGTGGACCTTAGAGCAGTAAACAAGGCCATAACACTAGACCGCTACCCCTTGCCTACCACAGAGCTCACTGCTCAGTTCCATGGCTCAACAGTTTTTTCCAAACTGGATCTTCGCCAGGGATACCTTCAAGTGCCATTACACCCTGATAGCCGCAACCTAACAGCTTTCATTACGCAAGATGGAGTGTTCCGCTACAAAACGCATGGCTTTTGGGTTAAGTTCAGCCTAAAGTTGCTTTCAGAAAATCATGGCCTCCATCCTGGCTGGGATCCCTGGTGTGGCCATTTACCTTGATGACATTCTAGTCCATGGCACCAATGCCACAACCCATGACGAGCGCCTCCAGAAAGTGTTCACCACCTACGTGGGGTTCCGTCTCTCAGCAGAGGGTATAAGCCCACTTCAACACGGAGGCCATCCAAAGCGTACCTGAGCCAACGTCACCAGTGCAAGTTGCCTCCTTCCTGGGCATGACGGCGTATTATCTCCGGTTCTTACCTCAGTACTCAGACACAACTGCTCCGCTGCGCAAACTTCTGAAAACCGATGAACCCTGGAACTGGACTCCAGCATGCACCGAGGCAGTCCATCGCCTGAAAATGCAGCTCACCTCACCACCAATCCTGGCACACTTTGAACTGGCCAGCCCCAGACTTGTGACGTGCGACGCCTCGGCCATAGTAATAGGTGCCATGGTCTCAACTTCAGAGTGGCGTGGAAACACCGATCGCTTTTGCTTCCCGTGCACTCAGCCCTACTGAACAACGGTATTCGGTGGGAGAGCGAGAGGCTCTGGCTTGCCTTTGGGCCCGTGAACGCTGGCACATGTATTTGTATGGGCGTGAATTCACGTTAAGGACTGATCACCAAGCCCTCACCACCCTCTTGGCCAATTTTCGCCTCCAGTTCACACCAGGGAGGGACAACGTAGTAGCCGACCTGCTATCTCGCTCTATAATCACACCCACAACGGAGTCTACAACCCTTGTACATGACGAGGTAGAGCATAACATTATACAGCTTCTCCACACGCCACTGCAGGAAACTGTGTCACTGAGTGATCTGCAGGATGCCTCAGCCGCCGACCCTGCTCTTTCCCTGGTGGCCTTGTACATCAGGAAAGCTGGCCCAACAACGTGCCAGACAATCAATCGGCTTACTTCAGGGTCCGCGAACAACTTACATGCTGGAACGACTCCTGTGTTGCGAGGGGGCTCTGCATTGTGTCCTTGCTATGGCGCATGAGGGTCACCTGGGCATAGTCAGGCTCAAACTACGATGCCGCGACCTGGTATGGTGGCCAGGGATCGATAGAGACATTGAGTCCATGATCAGAGACTGCACTGCCTGCCTTCTCAGTGGCAAGACCAGGCCCCAAGCCCCGCCCCCACTCATGCAGCCCCTGGACTGGCCGTCCCAACCCTGGGAACATCTTCAACTTGACATCTGCGGCGAACTGAAGGGAGTGCCGCACCACCAGAGATTTCTCGTAGTGACCTACGACCTCCATTCCAAGTGGCCGGAGGTGCTAGCGACCGGCACAGTAACGGCTGAGGTTATGATTCACGTCTTAGACTCCCTTTTTGCTCGCTGGGGTCTGCCAAAGAAAATCACCACTGACAACGGGCCACAGATGGTGTCTCACAAATGTTGTGCCTACCTTAAAGAGAAGGGAATTCACCATATTCGCACAGCTTTCTATAACCCATCAGCCAACGGGGGAGTCGAACGGCTAAATCAGTCACTAAAGAATTAGGGCTCATCTGGCTCAAGGGTGCACGTTCAACACCAGTCTTCTCCAGACACTACTGCATTACCGTGCTACTACCCAGGTCTCCGGCCTCCCTGATGCTGGGGCGGGAGCTACAGGTGCCTTTGGACAGGCCTGTTCTGGTCCACGCTCCAGTGCACCCCGTCCAAGAAAGGGTCAATACACGCCAGAGTCAGATGAAGAACCGGTTTGACCGTAGACGGCGAGCCAGACCACCAGCCATTGCCGCTCAAGACTGGGTCAGAATTCGACGACCCCATCGCAACAACAAGCTGGTGTCAGCCAGCAGCTTGGCCCTGCCACGTTCAGGCTCGTAGATGGTACCCGCTGGCATGCCAGCCGTCTGCGCAAGGTTCCAGCCCCTCCTGCACCTGGCCTCGGCACAACTTCAGCGACAGCTTCTTCAGCCAGGCAGCTTGACACTTCTGAAGCCTGGGATTCCCTGCAAAGTGATGTGCCATTGCCTCCTGCCCAGCAAGAGTCCTTGGAGCCCAACCCTGAGGCCAGTGCCCCACCAGAGCCCCGTCCAGTCCGTGAGCAGAACCGCCTTGGACATCTGCAGGACTTTGAGACTGAGTATCACACTTGAAACAGGGGTCTCTAGAAGATAAGACTGCAGCACAGCGAGACAGACTGATGGAGACAGTAAGTCATCCTGACAGATGGACGGTGCTTTCATGGTTCGGGGAACTGAACTCGGTCACGTCACCGTTTGGTTTGTGGAGGAAGATACGATACGGAGAACGGGCAGATGGACAGACACACGGACAGACCGGACGAAGAGCGCTAGACCAAGAAAAATATCTAGAGTCCTTGAAGAAAATGATTCACAAAACTTGTATTTAAAAAAAAACATTTATTTGAAACATCTTGCTGAAACATCGCCCTCTCTCTCTCCTTCTGTCTCTCTCTCTGTTTCTCTGTGTCTTTCTCTCTCTGTCTCTTTCTCTCTATCCCTGTCTCTCTCTTTTTGTCTCTCTTTTGCTGTCTTTCTTTCTCTTTTTTGCTCTTTTTTCTCCCTCTATGTATCTCTCTGACTCTGCATCTCCTTCCCTCTCCTCCCTCCCTCACCCTCCCTGTGTCTCCCTCCATTTCTCTCTCAGTATGACACCACGGGCATTCCTTTTTACTTTCCTCAATCCCATATCTGCATTTTCCGGTCACAGTGGGATAATTCTGCGCTGTAATGGAGAAGTTATTGGGCCCTGAAATGAGCTTCTCCTGTGACATCAGAACCCTGGGGCCCGCGCGCGGGCCTGCCGCCCGTGGGCACGCTCACATCAGCCGCCATCTCCATTCACCCCCCCCCCACCCCCCCACCATCTCTCGCATTCCTGTTCTTCTTTTTTCCCATTAGAATATGTTTTGAATGTTGCTCCACAGGTTTTCTATTAGCTTCACACACACACACATACAAACACACACACCCATACAAACACACACACACACACACACACATACACCTATACAAAGACACACAGACACAATCACACACATACACACACACAAGCGCACACACCCCCACACACACCCATACAAACACACACACACCCATACAAACATACACACATGCAGAAGGAGAGCAGCTCTGCGTGGCAGAGGTGAAGCAGTCTCCTCATCTGTGTCCTCATTGGGTGATATACACGCAGGGGGGTGGGGGACATCAAATATGTGGCTTCCCAGTGCAGAGTCCTGCTGAAGTGTGTGTCTGGAGGGGGTGCAGAATCTCATGTCTCGCTTACGGTGCTATTAGGACATAAAGCTTTCTTTATCTCTTCTCTCTTCCTCCCATCCATATCTCTCTCTCTCCCTCTCTCTCTCTCCCTCTCTGTCTCCCCTTCCCTCTATATGTGTGTCTCTCTCTCCCTCTCCCGCTATCTATGTCTCTCTCTTTTCCTCTACCTATCCGTCTCTCTCTCCCTCTACCTATCTCTCACTCTCCCTCTACCTATCTGTCTCTCTCTCCCTATCTCTCCCTCTACCTATCTGTCTCTCTCTCCCTATCTCTCCCTCTACCAATCTGTCTCTCTCTCCCTCTACCCATCTGTCTCTCTCTCTCCGTTCCTCTACCTATCTCTCTCTCCATTCCTCTACCTATCTCTCTCACTCTCCCTCTACTTATCTCTCTCACTCTCCCTCTACTTATCTCTCTCACTCTCCCTCTACATATCTCTCCTACCTCTCTCTCCCTCTGTCTCTTGGCAACTCTCCTCCAGATGTCTTATGTGAAAGGCTTAGAGCTTTGTCACCAGGACCTGCACTAGAAGGTCTGGGTGACATTTCTGGTAAATGTTTTGTCTGAATGATTTCTGTCTAGGACATCCTCTTCCAGAAGAACAATCAAACCAAATGCAGGCACAATGAGTCCTGCTCCCCCTTCAGTGCATTGTGCAAAGAAGTTCACACTTCTGAAAACTCAGGACACACATGTTTGTATTTACTGTAAAGCTGCAATCAGCTATTTCTGTTGGCCCCACTTAGTTTTGATTGAGTTGTTTTCATTAGGTCTCACGGTTCTTACGTATTTGTCTGACTGCCGGCCACTGCAGAACCGGATATATGAGAACCATGAGACTTATTCCAAATAGAGTGGAATCAGAACAAAGCTTGTGCTGATAGCAGCTTTGAGGGCTCAGTACATACATGTTAGTACGGAGCCACTGGGGTTCGTATATTTAACATGAGGCCCAGATGAACTCCCTCCAGCTGGATCAACAACATAACAAGACGCACACATTACACACTAGAAGCTGTTCATGGCTGAGAAAGCTATTTGTATAACTTATGGTTGGGTTTAAGGGTTATACGATTCGAGTAAATACACAAACATTTTATAAGATATTATATTGTATGTGTTCCTGTGTGGGAGAGGGCTATACAGTCCTTTTACAAGTGTGTGTATTTCAGCATACATGAATATTTAAAATGTGTGTGTGTGTGTTGAGAAAAGGAGTAAAGCGGGGTCAATTTGGCAAAATGTGTATAACAATTATACACAGAGCATGAATATTTCATGCTGTGTGTGTGTTGCTTTGTGTGGATGTGCGTGTGTTTCTTTGTGTGGGCGCGCTTGTGTGTGTGTATGTGTTGCTTTGTGTGTGTGTTTCTTTGTGTGTGTGTGTGCGTGTGTTTTTTCTTTGTGTGGGTAAGTGTATGTGTTGGGGAGATATTGAGCGTGAGACAGAAGGATAGTCAATCAGAGACACTGGGAACAGATACTCAGGCATCTGATGAAGCCGTCTCCCATGCTAACTACATGACAGGCTGTCTGTAGGATCAGATACAGCTGGCTTTGTTAAAACACACGCTATTGGCTAGGTGGGTACAATTTCCTTTTATTTTGTTTTGAAAGCCTGGTCTCTGTGCCTCTCGTCGCAACAGTAGTCCAACATTCCAGTTCCTGCGGTCCTTATATGGTGCTTTCCATCGCCCTGGCTTCCTGAATGAGGACTTGATCACCACCGTACCCTCACTCCCACCTCACAGCGAGCTAGAGGGATGACCTCTGTACTCCCCTGAAGCGGCTGCAGTCCAATGGTACCGAGTACTCCGGTACTCGGAGCAGCCGCGTTGCGTTCTAAAACGTCAATTCATGTTATATTTGTTTCTATCACTGAATGAAAGCGACGTCTGCGGTCTTGGCCATTAGTTCATTTACTTGTTTTTGTGAAGGTAATGTGTTGCCAAATATGTTTAAACTTAAATAGACGACCTATACAAGTAGTTATGTCTCGTTGTCTTAGTTTGTCCTGTTATTGACGTAATGCTTGTTATGACATAATGCGCAAATATAGATATTCGAGTATATTCGAACATATGTGGCATATGTAGCAATTTTAACGCACCCATGAAGCACGTTCCACTTGTGTGATGAGACCAGATTGTCTGTCGTCAACGCAGCTGGAATGTTTTCCACAATGCCCAGTTCCTCCTGGTCGTCCACTTACTGCTCCCTGCTACGCCTCCTCAGGAGCAGAGTGAGCCAGTGATTTGACGGAGGGTTTGTATTCTCAGTTGAGGTGCGGTGGAGGCGTGGGGAGGCAGCAGAGACAAGGGGGGAGGTAGCGGAGACGCTGCGGTTTGGGGGAGGTCCGCTGATGGAGCGGTCCGACCCCAGGAAACACGAAGTGTCACATGAAGGGACGAGTCCCCATCTGACAGACTTCATGATATCTTTTTAATTACGTTGGCTTTTCTAATTTGTGATGGACGCGGCGATAAGCGAGGAGGCGGCGGCGGGCGCCAGGCGCTTCATTAAAACACAGATCTGGGGGAAGGTGTCGCTAATTAAAATACGCAGAGATGAGAGCAAATCCTGGAGCGTCAACACAATTATATTTCCACTTGAGATTGTGGCGGCGGAGGGAATAAAGACTAGACATGACCTCGGCCCCCGCGGTGTGTTCTGTACACACTGGTGTGTGTTGTTTCTGTCTGTCCTGCATCTGGCGCCCTGTCTGTACCACAGCCGTACACACATTATAGATAATAACAACCTTTTTGTGAGGATTATTAAATATTAATTATGAGTGTGTGTGTTGTGCGTGCATTACATGACTATTGTGAAGCTGTGTGTCTGAGAAACATTTCATTGTCCATGTTTACCTCATTAGCAGTTGTATGATTCCTGAGAGGAAAGCGTTCTGTGACGGGCCGGCTCCGTTGTTCTGTCCTAGGTGAACTCAAAACGGCACTTTGGCAGCCGCTGAACACGATCTGAGGAGAAAGCTTTTAAAAGGTGAAGCGTTGAAGTGACCCTCTCCATGCTGTACATGGTTTTCATATTTCCGCTACGAAATGTCCATCCTTTACCGTCTTTCTCTTCGTTTCCTTTCATTGTTTGTTCATTTTTATTCTGCAACTCGCTGTCTTCCAAGGTTGATCCATGCTCGCTCACGCTATAAATATGGCCGGCAAGGGGCGAGCCTCCGGGGAGATTACAAAACATCAACAGTCCGTCTTCCTCAGACACGGAGTAGGATGAGCCGCCACCATCTGCTGTGAAGCGGAGATGTTATGAAGGCCATTATCCAACAGCTCATGGCGTTTGTCAGGTCTTTCTCTGTGTTCGTCTCCAGTCTGCCATCCTTCAACCTTCCCCTCAAAGTGTCCTTCAGGACTGAGGAAGGCCTTTCCAAATACAAGCCATTGTGATTATGATTGTTATTCTTTGTGGTAAACTATTCATGTTTCATAGGGTATTTGTGATAGGGCAGTGGCTAGCATTAATCGACGATGGACTAATTGATCATTAAGAATTTTGTCAATGACAATAATTGTTTGTCGATAAAACTAATGCAGGTTCTGTTGCATAGTGTGAGTCTTGGAATGCAATGAATTTCGCTATGTGGCAGCAATTAAACATTTGACCATACGGAGGCAATATTTGAAAAAACGCCACAGGCCTACTCAGTTTCCTGCGAGTTTCCATGTGTTTCAAAAGTAATCATGAAGAGAACAAGGTCACGGCGAAGTGTGGTGTGGGACCATTTTGATATAAACAATGACTTAGTTCACTGCAAATACTGCAAAGCTCAATATAAGTACAAATCCGCCACGATTCAAATGATGTACCACTTGAACATTGCGCATTCGACCCTGGTTAGTGGCAGTGCATCCTGCTCTCAGTCTCAAGACTGGTGGAAAGTGATTGGAATAAGGTTCCCCCGGCTTGCCAAGTTAGCACGGAGGTACCTGTGCATCACGGCAACGTTGGTCCCGTCAGAGCGGGTGTTTTCTGCGGCTGGACTGACGGTCACCAGACCAGGTCGCGTCTGACCCCAGAGCATGTTAACATGCTCATCTTTCTCAACAAAATCCGTAGACTGGTGCTGAAGTTGTATTTGAGTTACTGGTTCTTTTTTCTGAAGCTTTGTTAATAAGCCTAATTCATTGTTAGGTAGGCTAACAATCACCCTCTTTCTCTGCCTATTTTGATAGTTTTGAGTTACATTTGGCAAAACCTGTACGAACTAAGTATGATATATTTTTGGTTAAGTAATACCGTTATTGTTTTTTTTATATTATGATTATTTGGAGGAAATACGAGGGAGTGTCAGTTCTCAGTTGTGTTTATGAGCACCGGCTTCTAGCTGCAGGCTCCGTTGCACAGCGGTGCATACCATTGAATTGACCCCGGTTTAACTGCCACAAGAGTTGTGCATCTAATAATAAAGATCTCAATGAGGAAAACACTGTGTTTTTGTATTTTCATCGCCTTTTGAATATAGCATATAAATAGTTAATTTTAACATAAAAATATTAATCATTAATCGATTATTGATCGTTAATTCTCCCGACGATCGACTACGAAAATGTAGTTGAATGCCCATCCCTAGATTCCACCCAACCCTAGTAGGAATGCCTGAGCAGGAAACCTTAGCCCCCTACCTGCTCTCTGAGGTGGAGAGGTGAATATTCCTCCAGAAACAGGGGGCAGCATGTTACTAGAAAGTCATACCTTTCCTGATTGTAAGAAACCTTCCTCATCCTCTCTTCCTCTCCCAGGCAAAAATCCCCATCGTGAATATAGTGCCAATCTTTCTGTTGACGGTGAATCTTTGCGAATCGTTGCTTTGTTTGTAATTGTAGTTCTCTTTTTTGGACGCTTTATACCAGTAATTTAGTTGCACCTTTAAATACCTATCTTAACCATGGGGGCAGTCTATGGGTGGTTAGCTTCAACCTATTAGCATCGTTATTTTTGTTCCTACTTCCACGTTCTGACCAATGAATTGACGATGCACTCAAGAGAAAAACTGCGCGTTTCACATCCAATGCAGTTCGTTGTGTTATGTGTCCAACATATTTTTAACGGGGCACCTAATTGGCAACCAAGGCCGTGATCTGAAATTTCCTCACGGAACTTGGTCTTGCCCCCGGAATTACGTTTACATAAATCCCATCATGGTGGCAGACGGTTAGGTTGTGTTTGTTAGCCTAGCATGGGCCATTGAAATTAATGAGGGGTGGGGCTTCTCGCTGTCTCCGTTCATTAATACCTCAATGATTTTAACATTGAACCGCTGACTGCTACTTCATGACTTGTGTCTGTATTCACGCTATAAACCTTACCTGCTTTCTAAGGACCCGTCTGTATTCACTAGCTATCTCCTGCTCCTGAATGACCTCTCTGTTTTCAATGTCTCACACCTACCTGCTCTTTAAAGACCTGTCTCTGTATTATCTGACCGCTATCTCTTGTTTACAGAACTGTCTGTGTAGTCCCTGTATGGGCCTGATCCATATGTACATCTAGGATAAATGCATTTCAATGAGTAAACGGTCAATTATGCGCATGTTTGCTGCTGGCAAAAGGATATTTCATTACCTACCCTGGGTAAGATAAGCTTTGGCCCCTTCCTCCACACAGTCGTTCTGATGCCAGAAATACAAAACTGGCTGGAGTGGGTGTGTGATGTTGAAAGATAACGTTCACCCCAGTTGGGATACATAAAAAAACACCATTTGTGTTTGAAATTATTTGAAAAGCGTAGGCTTTCTTGTTCCGATTGGAATTTGTGTCTGATCCTCATGGTTGATGCTGCAGTGAGGTCAATGCCCTTTGACCTTCCTGAGGGATGTCCACAGACTAAAGTGCTTCCTGTGATGTCTCTTTTTCAGCGGTGCTCACTTTGGCCCAATCTAAAGGTGTCCTCAGAGGCCCTGTTGACTAGCGGGACATATCAGAATCCTGGGCTTCCAGGCCTGCAGAACCTTTGGGGAGTAACCATGACAACTCAACATTACTTTACATATTAAAGGGGCTGTGCTGCGTCAGAACCGGGGCTTAAATTAACCAAGCGGAAGAAAAATGACAAACCGAACGAAATAATAATAGCCCGGTATCATTAGAAAGCTGACGTGAAGCTTCTCTTGTCAGCTTTCTGTCGAAGCGAGAGAGAACACCAATTAACTGCTCTGCGTAGTTTCTAACGCTCTCTGCCACGTGGTCCGGACATTTTAACAGCAACTTTTGAAGTGTTGACAAACCTGTAAATCCACATTAGAACCCTTTCCTTCATCCGGGGAGGAGATGAATGAAATAACCGCTAAACCCACACAGCCACCAATAAAAACAGACTATTCTTGGATTTTCATTATTGCCTCAACTGGAACATAACAATAACTACTTCAATAGAAGTACGCCGATTTGTCGTTTCTCATGGGATGATTGCGATGGTTAAAAGAGGTTTTCTACAAACAAGCTTCTTCTGCAACAATCATCAAGGTGTTCCAGGGGGGGCATGGCATTCCTCTTGATTGAAATATTGATTGATTATTCTAATTATAGATGGTGCCATCTCATTACAATCACAGTGGCCATTTTCCAATATACCCAAGAGATAAATTGTGATTTTGAATCATTTGGAAATTGGAAAAATTATCTTCAACTAAGTATAGGATATTGCAAATATATGTGTAGGATTGATTATCTCAAATGATTGAACAAATCAGAAACCAGCCGCTAAAACCAGACAGCTTGTTGGCGGTGTGTGCCTTCCATCTTGTTTTCCCTCCACTCGTCTCACCCTCCTTCTGCCGTCTGTTCTCTCTCTTCATCTCTCTGCTCTCTCTCACTTGGTCACCTCAACACAACATCCTCTCCCCTGGGTGACCGTCCTCCCAGAGGTCACCAGGAAGGTCGAAGGTCACGGGTCGTCTGCAGGGAAACGGAGCCCAGGTTAGAGTTGGAGAGTTTGGAAAGAGTTTACTTCTGGGTTCCTGTGAGGAACAAAGGGAGACCTGAGTGAGAAGGCATCAGTGGGTTCCACCCTAAACCACACAAACAAAACCTTTCTCTAAAGTCACAACGGCTGATGGAGACACAGGGCTGGCAGCAAGATAACGAGAGTTAAAGCGAGAGATAACGAGAGTTAAAGGGAGAGATGAAGAGGAAGAGGATATAGGGGAGAAGCACTGTTTAGGGTGTCGTCAGCCCCCCCCCCCCCATTCCCCTCACTTTATGTCAATTTAGGAGCCATTTCCTGCCTGTGATGTGGCAGGGACTGCTGGGAAGTGGAGTTAATGAAGGATGATGCAGAAGAGAATGTGTGTGTGTGTGTGTTTGTGTGTGTTGGGGGTGGGGGAGTGTCTGTGACACCTTTTGAAAATCAACCAACTACAATGATGGGAGCTGGATCAGTGCTCAGTGACGAGCTCACGAGACAGCAAGGAAGAGATTAGAACCACTGTGTGTGTGTGTGTGTTTCACATCCACATTATACACATTTAATGGCCATGTCTAAAGTGAGTGGCAAACCCCTGCCAAAACACACGTGCCGAATGTTCGCATCTACACTCATAGCTCCACGCACCAGACCCAAACTTTATACCAACCTCCACACTCACTGGCACCAGCAGCACCAGCATCTACCCCTCCATCACCTCCACCTTCAACCAAACACACACACAACATAAGGGCTCCCTGTGGTGCGGGAGAGGGGCCGGGGCCCGCACCCCGCCAGGTTCCAGCATGTCGTTGGGTTATCTGCGGGTCAGCCTACGTCTCCCAGCTCCGGTACATCACCCCGGTACATCACCTTTTTCTTTTCTTTTTTTTTACAGTTGACATACCTTTACCTTTGTCTCATCTGACATGAGGGGGGAGGGGAGGGGGGCTTGTTGGGAAATGATGAAGTGTATGTGTGTGTGTGTGTGTGTGTGTGTGTGTGCTGTGTGTGTGTATGTCTCACACTCAGGGGGGTTGAAGGTGATCCGGTGGGAGGAAGGTGAGCTGACGAGCATTGAGGTCCGTGGTGATGAAGAGCGTTGAGGTCCGCGGGGTGATGAAGAGCATTGAGGTCCGTGGTGATGAAGAGCGTTGAGGTCCGCGGTGTGATGAAGAGCGTTGAGGTCCGCGGTGATGAAGAGCGTTGAGGGTGATGAAGAGCGTTGAGGTCCGCGGGGTGATGAAGAGCATTGAGGTCCGTGGTGATGAAGAGCGTTGAGGTCCGCGGTGTGATGAAGAGCGTTGAGGTCCGCGGTGATGAAGAGCGTTGAGGGTGATGAAGAGCGTTGAGGTCCGCGGTGATGAAGATGAACACGGGTTCCACTGGGGAGCCGAGCGCAAAGTGACCAAAGCGTCGGTTTGAACCAGCAGGGATTCACTGGTTCATGTGTTGGGTCACAGGACGTAGTGATGTCACCACAACACCGCCATCACGTCAGAACCGGCCTGGGGTCCGGGTCTAGGCTGACCTTGAGTCCAGGAGGTCCAGTCCTGATGTGTTGATCTTAGGATGAACACCAACGTTGGACATCTGTGAATAAGTCGTTAACTTCACTTTATTTGTCACAAAGTGAAATTTGACCTCTGCATTTGACCCATCACCTGCACCACACACACACACACACACACTGTGCAGGGAGCAGCAGCGGTGCCGCGCCTGGGGAGCAGTTGGGGGTTAGGCGCCTTGCTCAAGGGCACTTCAGCCGTGGATGTTGAGAGGGGGGAAAGAACTGTTCAGTCACCCTCCCCACCCACATTTTTTTCTATGGTCCCGGGAACAGAACCTGCAACCCGCTGAGCGCAAGCCCACCTCCCTCGAGTATTCCGGTATTTTACACTTTAAACCTTATTTCCAGTTTGTTTATGATGAAATAGATCAGTGTTTATTTCGCCGAAATGCTGCATTTGGAGAAGTTTTTTTTTTTTTGTAGCCCCACTGTCGAGGTACTTTAAATTGTCGTCGGTCCTAATGAGCGATAACGCTCATTAGGACCGCTCGTTAAAGGTTCGTTTGCAAAGCTGTGAAACTCACCGACTGGTCACTGGTGTTCATTGATGTTCGACCAAAAAAATCAGGGCAAAGTAAGCTTTCCAGCAGAAGTTAGACGATCGTTACTCTTGTTCAGAATTTAAACAATCTATTTTCCGGTTCCTTCCGGTGCCCTGGCTACAACAAAATGACTCGTACAGCCTGCTGGAAATCATACTTTGCTCAGATTTTTTTTTTTTTTAACATCAACCAACACTAGTGGCCAGTCGGTGAGTTTCACAGCTTTGCAAACAAACGTTTAATGACCATTATCGGTCTTTAGGACCGACGACAATTGGTCCTATTACCTCTATAGTACCTCGACAGTGGGGCTACAAAAAAAGCTAAACCTGAACCGATCTATTTCATCATAAACAAACTGGAAATAAGGCTTAAAGTGTAAAATACCGGAATATTCTTTTAAGCCGAAAACAGGAACCAAAACAAGAAGAGAGTGAAATGGGAGCATTCTGCTCACCAGCCAAACACCAGCCTCCAACCTTTAACCCTTTCGGATCATTCTGGAAACCAAACCATGGCCTGAAAGTGTCTGTTGTTTTGTGTGTTCGGTCGTCATTTCAACCAATCCCATCGCCTGCTGCTACCCTATTTCACAGGTTACTTAGGCACAGGCTAATGCACTGATTGACAAGCAGAAGCAGCTTGCTGTGTGTGAGTGTGTGTGTGTGTGTGTGTGTGTGTGTGCTGCTCCAGCTGAATACCCATGCGTGCGGTTGGTGGTCATTTTATCTAGAATAGAATCGAGGCAGGTTGCATCATGAGTGTGTGAGCGTGAATGTTTACTCATTAAACCGTTCTCTGAGCCAATCTTCACAGACAGCCCAGAATGAGCTCTCTGATTGTATTATGTTAGATAAAGTTTCAATTTATATTCCAAAATCCAATGAAACGCAGGCGAATGAGCCAGCCCACCAGTGTGTGTGTGTGTGTGTGCATGGATTTCTCTCTATGTGTGTGCGTGAGTTTACATGTGTGGGATTGCACTGCTGTGCGTATGTCTGTGTGAATCTGTGTTTATAATTGTGTCTGTTGGTTTGCAAATATGTGTGTGTTTGTCCGAGTGGCTATGTGTATGTGTGTGTGTGTATGTCTGTTTGCCAAGTGTGTGTAAGTGTGTGTGTTTGTCAAAGTGGGTGTATATATATATGTCTATATGTATGTGTATGTGTGTGTGTATGTATATATGTATGTGATGTGTGTGTGTGTGTTCCTGTGTGTGTTCCTGTGGCCCTGGGGAATCATTGATTAGCATTCTTTCATACTGGATGATGACTGGCAGCCAATAAAAGCTGCCAGTCGTTCCACTCTGCTGCACTCACACCTCCAGAGCATCTGCTGCTCCTCACACACACACGTACACACACACGCTGTAGACTCACGCTGTAGGCTCACACACATAAGATGAACACACACACACTTAATAGACACACACAAACATGCTGTAGACAGGCTCACACACATAAACTGTATACACACATAAACTG
Organism: Enchelyopus cimbrius; assembly: GCA_027122795.1. Classification (NCBI taxonomy): domain Eukaryota; kingdom Metazoa; phylum Chordata; class Actinopteri; order Gadiformes; family Gaidropsaridae; genus Enchelyopus; species Enchelyopus cimbrius. The sequence continues at coordinate 605,580 of JAOPJJ010000002.1, forward strand.
AATACACACTCACGCACATAAACTGTATACACACACATAAACTGAATACACACTCACGCACATACACTGTATACACACACACACACATAAACTGAATACACACTCGCACACCTAAACTGTATACATACAAGTGCAAAAAAAACTGCATAAATACACACATTCACAGACGCAAACTGTATTTACACACAAAATGTATGAACGCACACACATTGATAGAGAAACATACGCTAACTCATTAATATATTCATATCTCCCTCTCTGGTCCTCTCTCTACACTTGTTGTCCACCACAACAACCTCGGATAACTTAACAACAACAACATCTAAATAAACATGATACATTCTGACGGGCACACAGCATGATGTGATACACACTCCCTGAAACACACAAACACACACACACACACAGGTGCACAGTACCCATCCATAACTCACAAACAAACTGTTAAAGATTTCAAGTAGTTCACCATTGTAAACCTCTGACGTGTTTATTTCAACTTTTCGGACCTGTGGCTTTTTCAGTAGTAGATGGACCATCTATTTACGCTAAGTAAACTTTTTAATCTCCCTCTATGTCTCACTATATCTTTCTCTCTCTTCTCTCTCTCTCTCCTCTGTCTCCAGGGTTCTGAAGTACAGATCAGCATTGGTCCTGGTTGGTTCCTCATGCTTCTCCTGTGTGGAGATGTTAGATGTGGGGGGGGGGGGGGTCACCGCACACACACAGAGTGGGGGTGAAGGTCATGTTGCTCAGTTGAAGAGATGGTGACATCACACTGTGTCCATACATTTAGTAACTACGAACGCTCATCTGCTCCATGGGTACGTGTTGCCGATGCGTTCTGGGTAATCACATGACCACTTATCTATTCCACTCATTCCACCGAATTACATTTCTCTTGTAGTTTATTATTTTGTAGTCATCTTATTGGCTAGTCTTCTATTCCTTCAATTATGTATCATTTATTTTAAGCTTAATCCTATTCACATTCAATTTGCTTTTATTTCAGGTCTATTTTTCACATTCTCTCTTATTCTATCGCAGTCTTGCCAGTTTGTTTCCATATTGTGGAGCATGTTTTGGAAAGAGATAAGCTCAGAGATAAGATCAGAGATAAGATCAGAGATCAGTGAATACTTAATCGATCCCAGGTGGGAAATTCAGCTCGAGGACACGCAGGCCGTTACTGTAAACAAAGTTCATTATTGTTACACATACATGCACTGATGAGAAAGAACCTGCTGATGATGATGGAGGAGGAGGAGGGCTGCCATCCGGAGAGCAGGAAGCCCAGGTAGAGGAGGAGGAGAAGGAGGAGGAGGAGGAGGAGAGGAGACGGAGAGCGGACCAGCTCACATCACTGCTGCTCTCTCCTCCTCCTCCTCATTACCAGATAAATAAATTACAGCCATTGAATTATAAAAATAGTCATGTTTCTTACCAGACAGACCTTACCCCCACCCCCCCTACCCACTGCAATTAATATGACGACTTCGAAATAGCAACTTTTATATCTTGATATCTTTATATATTTATATCTATGTTTTAGTCCGTTCTGGGCGTGAGCCCTACCGCATGCCGCAGACAGACAAACGCTGGCTACCGGCGCGTATGAAATATGATTACTAATCAGCGAGAGGAAGGAAGAGGGGGGGGGGCCGGCGAGTTCAACCTCGTCTTAATTAGTTTGCAGTACATTTGTAATTATTCGTGCATATTTAAATTCACTTAGGGCACCAATCCGGTTTTGTAGGTATCTAGTTCAAGGATGTCCTGAAGTTACGTTGTGCGCAGAAATCTATTCTACATTAAAGAGCACCGGAAACCTTGATGTAATTACTATCCCGTCCCCCTCCCCCCAAACACGCACACACACTCTCGCCCCCACCCCGCGTGGGGTAGGAGGCTGGTGTGGGCTCACCGAAGCACGCGCTGT
>JAOPJJ010000002.1:625602-636876 GCA_027122795.1 Enchelyopus cimbrius
TTCCCCAAACGTTTCAGTAAACAAAATTCCTTCCTTCAAGTAAGCATGTTTAGAATAAAAACACAGGCTAATATTTAGGCTTTGTTTGTGCCCCTTAAAAAAATAAAATACAGCAAAACCATTCAACACATTCTGCGTTTTAATCACAGTAACTTTATCGTTAACCAGTAAAATATACTACAAACAAAATTGATATCCAGGTTTAACAATGTGCAAAACTGTAGTCAATTACTTTCCCACGCTCCCTCGAGAGAAGCCTAGAACTGGCTGCCCCTTCCAGGAATTCATAATAATAATATATTAAATTATATTTTCTCTAATTGCGGTTGTATTCTGCGGCCCCGGGCTGTCATGGGCAACAATTAGAAAGGCATGAGTTGAAGTAGCGTTCGTCCCAGTGCTCCCATCATCATGACAAAAGATTGTTTAAGCTCTGTTGTTTAGAAGCCGCTGCCATTGAATTTACACAGCCGCCATTTAAGGACTGCAAAACAAAGGGGTGTGTTGTGTTCCATTAAGAACAAATTCAATTCAGAGAATGGTCCCTGCTGGGAATGTTTTGGTTTGTAATGAGGATGCTATTATCGTATCTCGCTGCTGAATCCATTAGAGCACATCTGAGCGTTGTGGTCGCCTCGCGCACGGGTGTGTGTGTGTTTGTGTAGCAACGTGAACCAACGTGCACGGATGTACACAGTGTATGCAAAAAACACTCACGCATCTGCATACCAATTGTCTGTCACTTCTGCATGGCCGAGTAAAAATCAATCTACTACTATTTGTTGTGTTTTTGTGTGTGTGATCGATCTGTGGGTCTGTGTCAGGAGTGAGTTTGTTGTTCCGCGCTGAGAACCCGGCCCACCACGATGAACGTCCAGCCGGTTGTAGCAGCGCCACGGCCCGGCATTAAGCTACCGTTTGGGTTATATATTCAGTCTGCTACAGTCCTTTCTGTTTCCACAATCTTTCCTATTTTAATTAAAACAATGGTCTCTCTCTTCGCACCCTGCCGTCACCACCGCTTGGCATGTCTGAAAAGCAGGGTTTTTTCCCGCCATACTTTTGCGAACAATCTGGAGTTTGTTGGGCCCTGCCGTCAGCCCCCACTGATCCCCAGAGAGGACCCACCGCCTTCACACTCCATCTCCCTTTATGGCAGCCATTAGACGTCCAGGAACCTGCAGGCAAGCACACACGCACACACCAAACACAGAGCTGACACACACACACACACAAACACACAACCACAAATATAGACGCAGCTGATGCACACACACACAGCAAACACATAGCTGACACACACACTAACACACTCACACACAACCACAAACGTACACACAGCTGATGCACACACACACACACACACAGCTGACACAGACACACTCAACTGATGCACACACACAAACACAGAGGCGGTGCACATATAGACACACAAACAGCTGATGGGAACACAGGTCTTACACACACAGCAGACACACACAAACAGACAAACAACTGATAAACACACACGCACACAGCTGATACGCAAACAAACACACACACACACATAGACATACAGACACACACAGCTGATACACACACACGCACCCAAACAGATGAAGCTCAGAGCAGCTGGGCAGGAGAGGTTCTCTGCATGAGGCATCGGAGACACTACCCAGAGAGGCGAGGGGAGATACAGAGGGGAGGGAGGAAGGAGGGGGTAGAGGACTAGGAGATACAGACACAGAAACCAGGTGGAAGGAGGCGAACGAGGAGACATGGAAGAGGGGGTGAGAGTGATAGATGGAGGGGTGGAGGAGAGGGGAGGGAGGGAGCAGAGGTGGCGTTGGACAGGTTGTGTCCTAATAGATAGGAGGTAGGAGACCAGACTGGTGTCCTAACAGGTCTCACAAGGCTGGCCTGCTCTCCTTTAGCAAACAACCGCGGTTCCACGGGAGTTGTTCTCCTACTACCTCCTACTCATCTGAGGCAGAAGGAGCCCAAACAGAAGGAGTTGCGTCTCCTCTCTGGGCTTCTTTCTGTTTATGTGTTAGTGTTTTTCTCAGCAGAAATTGTCTGCGCCACAAAAAAAGTCCTGTCTTTATAGCAAGTATTTTGCTCTGAAAAAGTTTTGCACAGACAAAATAGATATTCAACTAGGCATGTCGGACATGTGCATTTTCTGAAGAAAATGCTAGGTATTCACAGTCCACGCACTGCCTACCTCAGGCACCGCCTACCTCAGGCACCGCCTACCGCATGCACCGCCCACCACACACACTGCCCACTAAACGCACCGCCCAAACACACACACACACGTGCACGCAAACACACACACACACATACAGCATAGACACACACACATGCATACACAGGCTGACACACCCACCCACACATACACAATAAAACATGTCCCTTCTTCTGTATTAGAAGCTAAGAGTTCAGGTCCGTTCTGTGGGAGTATGTTTAATGTTCTGTTCATATGTCTACTACCCGCAGCACAGATATACAATTGCAGTAATGAAACATTTATGTTGTTTAATTATGTATGTATGTCATGGATTTCATCTTTAGGGTTCTCTGGGTTGCAGATAACCCGTAACCTGTAGCCCACTGATAACCTGTTTACCTGCCCTGCTGTCTTACCCCCACCACTACAACCTGTCTCAAATCCACCACTAGAACCTGTCTCACCCCCACCACTAGAACATGTTTCAGCTCCACCACTAGAACCTGTCTCACCACCATCACCAGAACCTGTCTCACATCCACCACTAGAACTTGTCTCACCCTCATCACTAGAACCTGTCTCACCCTCATCACTAGAACCATTCTCACCCCACCACTAGAACCTGTCTCACCCCACCACTAGAACCTGTCTCACCCCCACCAGTAGAACCTGTCTCACCTCCACCACTAGAATCCGTCTCACATACACCACTAGCACCTGTCTCACCCCGCCACTAGAACCTGTCTCACCCCCACCAGTAGAACCTGTCTCACATTCACCACAAGAACCTGTATCACATCCACCACTAGAACCTGTCTCACCTCCACCACTAGAATCCGTCTCACATCCACCACTAGCACCTGTCTCCCCTCCACCACTAGAACCCGTCTCACATCCACCACTAGCATCTGGCTCACCTCCACCACTAGAACCTGTCTCACATCCACCACTAGAACTGGTCTCACCCTCATCACTAGAACCTGTCTCACCCCCACAAGTAGAACCTGTCTCACATCCACCACTAGCATCTGGCTCACCTCCACCACTAGAACCTGTCTCACATCCACCACTAGAACTGGTCTCACCCTCATCACTAGAACCTGTCTCACCCCCACAAGTAGAACCTGTCTCACATCCACCACTAGATCCTGTCTCACCACCATCATCAGGACCTATCTCACATCCACCACTAGAACCTGTCTCACCCTCATCACTAGAACCTGTTTCACCCTCATCACTAGAACCTGTCTCCATTCCTCCCTCTCACCCCCACCACCAGAGCATTTCTGTATGTTGCCCTGTCTCACCACCACCACCCCCGTATAGAACTGGTTCTAGTAGTGGATGTGAGACAGGTTCTAGGGATGATGGTGAGACAAGGAGGGCAGACAGAGAGACCTCCTGTCTCACCACCATCCCTAGAACCTGTCTCACATCCACCACTAGAACCTGTCTCACATCCATCACTTGAACCTGTCTCACCCTCATCACTAAAACCTGTCTCACCCCCACCAGTAGAACCTGTCTCACATCCACCACTAGAATATGTCCTACCACTACTAGAACCTGTCTCACATCCACCACTAGAACCGGTCTCACCCTCATCATTACAAACTGTCTCACCCCCACCATTAGAACCTGTCTCACATCCACAAATAGAGCCGGTCTCACAACCACCACTAGAACCGGTCTCACCACCACTACCTGTCTCACCCCCACCACTAGAACCAGTCTCACATCCACCACTAGAACCAGTCTCACATCCACTACTAGAACCAGTCTCACCACCACTTCTAGAACCTGTCTCACGTCCACCACTAGAACCAGTCTCACATCCACTACTAGAACCTGTCTGTCTGTCCTCCTGTCTCACCACCATCCACCGAAACTAAACCTGGATTCCAAGCTAGCCAGCAGCATTCTTTCGTTCTTTCACGGGGAAAATGTCGGAGGGTTTGAGTGCTAGAACATCAAAGAGTCCCCAGAAGGTAGAGAAGGTAAGAGAGTGGTTCTGTTCTCTCTCTTTCTCTCGTTTAACAGTCAACGCGCTAACTCTGCAGAAACAAATATCTGCTGTGTTTGATCTGGAGCCTGTGAGCCTGGATCAGGGAACTCTGCGCGGATCTTCAAAAGCTCTCCATTTGATTTGCAGACGTTCCGCTCTGTACAGACAATGTACAGGGGGGAGGGTTCTCCCTAGGGTTCCGTGTTCTCCATCAGAATGTCTTGGGGCAGAGGAGGTAGAAAGTCAAAGAGGAGCGCAGGGCTCCCCGAGTGCTCCCCTGTTCAGCCGAGTCTTCTGGTTTCCTCATCACACAGGCTTCTGCTCGCACGCCTCAAGCTCACATTTACTCCTGGTTCTGTCGCCCCTTCATCTCCTTTAGGCCCGGGGTTCTCCTGGAGAGGAGGTGCTGCTTCTCTTCGGCAGTGTGTCATCACGACGTTCGGTCTGCACCGTCACTCTGTGGGAGAGGGGAGGTCCGAATAGGTGAATGTGGTTTTGAGTTGATTTGGTCTGTGTATGTGTGTTTGAACTTTGTGTATGTATGTTTGAACTTTGTGTATGTGCGTGGGCATGCCTCTATACACCACCACTCCCCATATCCCTCCCCAGCCCCTGAGACTGGCTGGTTGAACGCATCCATCCGCACCTTAAAGAGATGGATATAATTAAGGTGAAAGTCGTGGAGTAGTCAAATGGCAGCTTCTTGCTTATCTGCGAGCGGAGGGGGAACAGGCATTAGCTCCAGCTGGGCAGGCTAGCAGGCGCGTGCTACCTCGCCTAACGAGGGATTAGCGACGAGACCCTGTCAGCCTGCCTTCACAAGGGGGGCACGCCAATCTGCCAGCACTAATGCTAATGCTAACCTAGCGAGCTTTGTCAGGTGCTAGGAGAGCCAACATTACTGGACCACCACATGGACTAAGCTCAACGAACTCCAAAAATCAAACAAGCCTAGTTTAAGATTACTTAATTACTGAATGTTCCAGATCTGACAGATGCGAATAAATATAATTCAACCCTATTCAACCACGGCTATTCAACTGACTAGCCCACTGTAATGTCACTGTCGTAATTGGTTTGTTGTTTAACTTACTTAATTGCTAATCTTCTACTTTCTAATTACTTAACCTTACTCAACCGTCATTTATGCCATCATATGTCATTATACAGTATTTGCCCATTTGGCACCGACTGCGCTTATGAAGGTCCCTGGAAAGAACGGATCTGTGGTCCATTTCTCCACGGTTCCTCCTCCACAGATTTACCGGCCAATCAGGCGGCTTCAGGTTGGGGGAGTGGTGTATAACAAGGGCCTGTGAACGCTGTTAAAATTTTAAGTGTGACTCATGTGCTCTGGAAGAAATGGCTTCATGTCCACTGGACGACTGCTGACAGGTGGATTTGTTGAAGCTCAGTGCAAGGCTCAGTTGGTTGTTCAGACAGCTCCATGTCTTCATGTAGTTTGTAAAGAGCTTGTGCAACTTTAAACGTGGAATATACTGTATACAATTTTCGGTATAGGCAGGAGAACTTCATTGACAATATTACCATTGCACATTTCTGCAGGGTATCCCAAATAAATGGATCACCCTGGGGAATGATCCAATGGTTGTTGAACTTTGCTTTGATGAATCTTGGAGAGAGGCTCCATGATAATGAGCGTGCTCCTTGACTGGGAAACATCTCCCTTCAATGTAGCTTTAGATCTTTTCAAATTCCTTTGCTGCAATGTCTTGAGGAGGAACTTGAGTCAGGCTGCATCTATCTATCTCTCTTTTTCTCTCTTTTTCTCTCTCTCCTTGTTGGGGTTCATGAGATGATCCAGCAGGACACTGTTGGACGGTAAACCTGCACCACATGTCTGCCAATTTAAGTGGAGTGTTGTGGCCCGGGACGAGAGAGAGAGAGAGAGGATGGGGGGAGAGAGAGAACAAAGGGCGAGACAAGAGGGAGAACTATAAAGCGCCAAAAAGATAAAGAGGGAAAGTAAGCAACTAAGTAAAAGAGGGAGATTTCAGGGGTAAGAGACAGAGAGAAAAGGCTCTTGCTGACTTTGAAGCACAGAAGGCCGGGAGAGCGCTCTAATCCAGAGGGCAGATTTACCCCCACAGAGGGGGGGGGAAGAGAAGGTGGGTTCCAGGCAGCATGCAGGGTGTCCAAAAAGCTACTCCGCCACCACCGCCACCACCACCACCACCCTCATCCAAATCCTCTCTCTCTCTCTCTCTCTCTCTCTCTCTCTCTCTCTCTCTCTCTGAATAGAGCCATGTCTCTGGGAGACGTCGCTGGCAGCAGCATTAACATGGATTGCCTTCCTCTTCTCTTCCTCTGCCGTTCGCGTCCGTCTCCCACTCCTTCCTCCTCTCCTCCCTTCGTCTCTCTTTCTTCACGTAAGGCCTTTTGTCCTTTCATCTCCATCCATCTCTCCTCTCTCTCACCCAGGTGCTTTGCCTCCTCCCCCACCCTCCTCTGTCTCTCTCTTTCTCCACCTCGTTTGGTCTGTCTCCTCATTTGACACCATCCGCCCACCTCCACCATACCACCATTTTACCAGCGCCACCCCCCTCCACAGTACCACTCCCTGCTCCAACATTTCACCACCACCACCACCACCACAATCTCCACCACCACCACCCTCCTACCACCACCACCACCAACAGCTCCAACATACCGACACCCCCTCCAGCCCTACCACCACCTCCACCATGCATCACCTCCAACTAAACCACTACCACGTCCACTCATACCTCCACCCGCAGCAGCATAAAGAGTTCAAATGGGAGAGAGAGAGAGGGGGGGGGGGAGGGAAGGGGAGGGAGTGAGTGAGTGAGGCTGTAAGGGAGTGAGGGAGGCAGAGAGAGGCCTTGCGTCGCCTCCCCACTAAGGGCAGCAGGCGGTGCCGGACCGGGCCCCGTCTCACTAATGGAGCACGGAGATCCCCGGGGCCGGTTGGTTAGTGGCCTGAGCCTCCGTCAGCTCCACTGGCAGAGCTCTGCTGATGAATGCCTAATGGGCAGCATATGGGGAGAGGAAACGCTATGGAGCTCTGTTAGCGCCCAGGCTTACATCTGTCACCCGCTCGGGGAGCGGGAATATGGGTGTGTGTGGAGGGGGGTGGGGGGCATGCCTGTATCTATGTCGGTGCGTATGTGGCATTCGGCAGTGGGCAATCTGTGTATCTACCAGTGTGTGTATGTGTGTGTGTGTGTGTGTGTGCGTGCATGTGTGATGTAAGCATGCCTGTGTGTGTGTGTGTGTGTGTGTGTATGTGGGTGTTTGTGTGCCTGATTGTATTTTTTCATGTCATGGTCAGGTCGAGGTTATCTCCTCGACCTCCTCGAAAAAGCGGGAAAACAAAGCAATCATTTCGGTATAAAGACAAAGCAAAGACAATAGAACAGATAATACGCAGCGCTTCAGAATCAAAACAAATGGAGGGCTGTAGATCCAAGAGAGAAATTATTATTATTCCAACATGGTGTGTACACTTTCCTGGAGGAGGCTTCAGGTGGGTGGGGAATGGTTTCAAACATGGACTGTAGAAGATCCCCATTGTTCTACATATTACAGATTGTTGATTTAATTTCTCCGGCGTGTCGCCATTTTGTTTTGCCACCAGCAGCGAAAGCAATTAATATTTAACGACGAGACTTGAGTTCTGGGTTTTCACCAGACTGTGGCCAAAAACGACTTAATGGGCGGGAGAATCAGTCACAACCTAAGGCCCACCACCTACAGGCCGCTGGAGGAACTGCATGCTAGCCAGTTACGCGCGTGAGCCTCTCAGGCGTCCGTGGCGTTCATCTTGGTTTGAAACAAAGCCTCAGGTGTCTGGTGTCAGCCGTAGCGTGAAGGGACCGGGCCGTCGGCACTGTGGGAACAAAACACTAGCTGTCACACGCAGGTGATAATAACCGTGTTCTGAAGGGCCCGCTCGCCAGGAAGACATTACAGATGTTCCACACAGCTGTCGGCCCACCCAGGGTCAGCCCACCGACCGCTGCCTGATCCAACATGTCTCTTCTAGAGAGGCGACTGGTAAAACGGGAGAACAGGTCTGAGCAGGCTGGGGGACAGATGGAAGGAAGGAGAGAGAACAGTTGACTGGCTGATGAAATGGATGCATCTGGGAGGCAGAGAGAGGGGAGATGGAGGGGGGAGAGAGAGATCCAAAGAGAGGAAAAGGGGGTAGAGAGGGAGTTGGGGGAGAAGGGAGCTGGAGAGAGGGATGCTTGTGTTGTATGGTGACCTTTGTGTTTCAACTTTGTGTTTCGAGGCGTCTAGAGTTTCAGTCGCTCAAGACCTTTATTTTGAGGTTTGATTCCTTCCCTCTCTTGTAATGGCAGCACTCTGGGCTCTGGTGAGACGCGGTTCCCTCTAGGTCTTGGTGGCGTGATGTGCATAACATAAGGGAACGTTCTATTAGACATTCTGAGGAGCCTGTGGCTGTTGACAAGGTGAGCGCCAATGAATGCTCACACAAAAGGCGTCCCTGCAAGTAAACACTCTTACATACTGATCAAAACACGTTGAGTTGTGGTATAGTGGCATGAGTGAAAGAGAGGACAGTGCAACAGAGGTAACAATATTAGAAAGTACGGATCAATCTCACATCATTTCCTGGATGCTAAGTGGTTTTAATGTTTATGTCTACCTTGTGTTTATGTGTATGTATGATTATGCTGCTGCCTGTTTTGGCCAGGACACTCTTGTACAAGACATTTTTTTATCTCAATTCGTCTTTTTTCCTCGTTGAATAAAGGTTAAATAAAAATACAAATAAAATATAGAGTGGATTTGATTTGACATTCATCGTGGTAAAGGATTTCTACATGCTGTTGACATCAAACACTTTTCGGCTGTTATAAATTAAGTAAATTAAAGTAAGTTTTGAGTGTTATTAGCATTTCCCTACAAGGAAAGCTTGTCTGTCACAAAACAAACCACTGACTTATTCAATTAATTCTTAACCAACACGATAGAATTTACGGCTTATTGCACTTTTATAGCGCGAGGTTTCTAACTACAACAGTATCAGTGGCACTACTCCAGTTGTAAAAGAAAATCAGAGGGGATGGTCATTATATGCAGGGTGCGATTTGTCCGAAAAACAGAGGGAGGGATGTTTTGTTGTTTTTTTTATCAGGAAAAAATAAGCAATCAACAGGCCTAATTATTTTTTGGATGAATGGTAGGCCCTATGGGCCTACATTCCGAACAGTTGAATATTCATATTTAATACAAACTTAAAAAGACATGAAACATTACATTTTCTGTGCTGGCCACGATGTGGAAGATGGCCTAATTAGGCTTCAGGACCATGGAAAAGGGCTGTTAAGTGTGGACACATCGGTAAGGAAAAAATAAATCCACGTTCACACTCTGCTGTTGACACAGGGAGCATGGAGATGGCAGAAAACACTTTGCGGAGATTGTCTCCTTGGACTCCACTGGATATATATTCTCTAAACTCCTTTTCCGTGTATTCAAAGAAAATTGTTATTATGTATACAATGTATTTATGTGCATGAGGACGTTCGCGAACATCAAGACTGCTGACAATTCGGGTCAGGTTGAAAGTTAGTGCCCGCAATATAGACTATACCTGTAAGAAAACTATAGACTATACCCCCCCCCGGGGTTGTCCCCCCCCGGGGATAACATTCATTTAGCAGAGGTAGGGATGTAAAAACCATCCCCCCCGACAAATCGCCTCCTGATTATATGTGCACGTTACCCTCGTCCACAGTATTTGAACCTATTCTCAAAAACAAAATGTTGAAATAGTGGTAATATTTCGTGATACATTCATTTTTAAAAGGGGGATGATTTTTGACCATCTTTACTTCAAAGGAGGAAGCCATCCCTCAACTTGAGTGCTGATCAGCGGTTGTAAAATTTGACAAAATAAGAGAAATGTGATTATGCAGAAGCGACAAAAAAATAGTAGCAAGCTAGCTGTGTGTTAGCCTGTTGCAGGCTTTCTGTAATGGTGAAACCTTAAGTATGCAGTTTATGTTAATTTCATTGGGATGTAAAACGACTAATGGAACGTAATGAGTCATTCTCAGTGGATAATATGACATGGAAATGAGCTAACAAGATGAACAAGTCAATTTCTTTTGGTGGTGTCTTTAAAGAGATTGGATTACCGGGGATGAGGAGGGTGTGAGTGACTTTGTATGAAGATTTCCACAGATATTAAGTAGCTGAATATATTGTGAATTACCTGGAGGAAGTCAGTGGTAGTTTGCCTCGAATCCCGCTATCACGCAAATTAAATTGAACCCTGATGATCATTTACGACATGAGCTGTATGTCTTGAGCCAAGGGCGGCACTAAATCCAAACACATAACACCTCTCACAATCATTACAGTTTTATTTCAATAGACTGTGAATGAAACAAAACCTAGGTAATGATTCCACATGTACAGCAATGTCTGGCTGTGTAGGCTAATTTCCTGTCAAATAAACAAATACACTTTTTTTTTTTCAAGCAATGGCCGTAAACAAGGTTCCATTAACCTATCCCCTTCTGGCTCATGTTAATCTGAGTATCTGAACTCAGTGTCTGGTAAACTAGTGAAGAATAAACAAGCCGAGGCCCACAGGTGATACAGCTTCATCACACAGCAAGGGGACGCACAGCTCGGCCAATCGCAGCACGCGTCCCTGGAGTGGAGGCCGGTTGTGTCGCCGCCCCTTGGCCTGAGACTCCTCTGAAAGTCGTAGAGCCCACCACCAAATCATTGCCATGACAACCGCCTTGGCCAACAGCTTTGGTGTGCTAGGGGCGTTAAGAGGCTCTTAACGCCCCTAGCACACCGAACTCAGCATCACCAGACGCACACACACACACACCTGTCTTGGGCTTACCTGACAAGGGTTAGGGCCCCACACAATCTACCAAACGCAAGCCAATCACAGGACACCGTGCGCACGCCTGCGAGGTCCACTGCTAGCGTGGCTAAAGGGAACCGCGGTTCATCACATCTGGAGCCAAAGATCCACGGTTCCGTCTCCCTTCTGAGAGAACGGTGTGACCTCCCGTTTAGCAAC
>JAOPJJ010000002.1:673086-686302 GCA_027122795.1 Enchelyopus cimbrius
GGCCCCCGTTGTTGTTCCGGGCTGTTACCTGGCGCCCTCGGTCTTTCCATCTACCTCTGTACTCTTCTGTCCCCCTGTTCCCCCCCCCGGGGGGGGGGGGGGGGGGAGTAGATCTCATTAACGAGCGACGGAGAGTCGTGTCAAGAGACTCTGCCCTCTGGAGCTTCCGCCGCCTCACCTGCCTCTGGGGGGTGGGGGGGAGATGCACCACCCGCACATCTGGAACACAGGCGGTCCTCGTGCTACCGGTGAACAGAAACACCTCACAGAGGCGACGTGTTTCTTAAAGAAATGAAAGCCACAGTTGGAACATTGCGGTAGAATCACATTGTGGGTTTTATTCTGCGGTTGTTTGGGTTCTGTTATAGCTGCTGGACCAGATGTCCGGTTTGAAGTGGTTTGTGTCGACTGGAGACAGTTAGAACTAAACTATTTCCTTCATGGAAGACGGACACGTAACCACTCTGGAGCAGGTGATTTAATGAAGACGGGATGGGAGACAGGTCAAACTGGTGCAGATAGTGAGCCTACGCCTCCTGTATAAGTGCCGCGCTGCGGGCATTTGATCCACCAATTAGCCATGTATGGAAAACGTGTTATGTAATATAATATATAATTTAAGGTTATCAATTTTGATCATTTCTCAACGCTGCTCAAACTGAATCAAAATTATTTGTTGTCTCAAGGTGAGCATTTGCTCTGAACATCAGCTAATGGGAGGGATGGGACTATTTACTGCACACAACATGTGACTTTGGCATGGGCCTATCGGCGCAGTTGGTTGTGTCGTCTCGTGTGATTGGTGGCAGATTGAAGGGAACGTGTCTATTTCCAGGTACATGAAGTTGAGGGTTATGGACCTCCTGTGTGTAGAATGTATAACCTGCAGAGCGCCTGTCAGATCAGAGCCGTAGTGACGCACAGTTATGACAAGTTATGATAAGGGTTACTTTATACATAGAAAAAGTACTCACTTGTATAAGTTTACAGGAGAAGTTCATGGAAATGCACTTTATCGACTTCTATAATCCCTCGATAGAAGGAGATGCGTTGGTGCATTGTTTGTTAATGTTTTAAATGTTGTAAAGATTAACACTCTTAAGTTACCCGCCCACATTTGTTAAAAAATCATATTCTGTCCATTTGGATATTGCATATTTATTTTTACTAAATCCACTGGAGACCGAGACACAAACAAACGCGCGGAGCAGGCGGAATGTTCCAGGTAGAGGTAACATCCAGCTCATCCCTGGAGAACGTCTCAAACACCAAATGTTCTCCGCACCGCCGGCAATCACTGGCAGCAGCTGGAGGCGTCCTGCTAACTAGCAAACATCTCGTTAGCGTGTCTCTCTGTAGTGGAGGAGACGCACGGAGGCTGAGGGCCGCCTCCTCTCCCTAACCTCCTCCTCTCACTCTCTCCTACTCCCCTCTCTCTCTCTCTCCATCACGTTCTCTATCTCCTCTCTCATCACTCTCTTCCTCTCCTCCGTCACACCCTCACTATTTGCCCCATATATCTTACAGGGAGGGGGAGAGAGAGAGAGAGAGAGGGAGGGAGAGAGAGGGAGAAAACGACTTCTTCCTCATTAGGCTAGTCAGGTGAAAGAAGACCTTGCAATGTCAGGTTGCCACGGACACCACCGCTCCCCTCCCTTCCCCCAGTCCCCACCTCCTACTGCGCTTAACAGACGCACTATGACTCGGTTGGCGCTCGTCACTCCATCGTCTGTCGGCCCTCCGCTCAGCGGGCAGAACACTGACAGCCGGGCGGTCTGGCGTCCTGCCCTCTGAACCCGTCTCTCTTCACTCTCACTCCAGTGTGCCTGCGCTTATCGGAAAAAACTGCCGTTTATCTGGCCACCGCCACTGAGGGCCTCACCCCAATAAAAGGGCCAAACATAAAAAACTAAACCAATACTAAGATTTTCTATAAAATAGCAATAACACAATGAGAATTGAGAAATGAATGAATGGAAACTACACAGTCTACACAGAGTACAGTCTTTCATGGTGATCATTTTGCCTCAAGGGTAATGTCTGGCGGCTGCTTCGTCGCTAACTGACTTGATGAACCCCAAAGTCAATTACTACAGTAAATGAACAGAAAATGATTATTTATAATTACATCTAATGGTTATTATTAGACGTTTGTGTATTAGGATACACAAACGTCAAATCATTTGGATTGATTCCACCCAGGCCCTTTTCACCGGGGTCAGGGCTGTGATGTGATTCTATGTAAGAGGAGCCTCTAGGACTGGTCTAGGACCTGCAGAACACACCTGTAGTCACAGGTAGCTTGTGTCCCACTCTTACCAGCAGTGCCGACGGCAAGGTGGGGCATTTGTGGGCCGTGCCCCCCCTAGTGGCCATTGGTGCCCTCCCCCACTAGCACAGTCAGGCACAAAAAAAAATCCCTTTTAGTTAGAATTATTACTATTATAATAAATGTGCAACTGTAACTTCAATGAAATAAAAGAAATACAAGGGGAAATCGCATAATTTTGGTTGTCATGCCAGGTTCGGTCAATGCTCATTGGTTGCTGAGTAAACTTGTTACATTTGCGCGCAATTCAGCGCAAAATCCAAATAGACGCTAGTTTTAAAGGAAAATAGTGTTGCTGCATTTTATCTCATCACCATTTTATCAGTTTACATTTTAGGCCTTTATGTAAAAAAAATTATTTACGAAAATGGCTTAGACCCTCTCCTCGTCATCTAACAGCAGACACTGACACTCCGGTCACCACCACCAGTACAGCGACTGTATCAGAGATGGCCCTTCTGCTAATGTTTGCTCCGGACGACCGCCTACGGACTCAGTCAGCGCTGCACTAGAGCAACCAGAGCAACGATCAACAAGCCCCCCAAGTCAGCGGACAGTGGTGGTCGATGATCTCGGGACTGACAGGCCTGTCCAAACTGTGTTAAAACAGTATCCTGTAACGCTTTACAGTGGTAAGGGGCGATCATTTGTTGATAAATGGTTTCACAACAGAGAGTGGTTGGATTACAGTGATATTATCGTATTATCGTCTTTGTGCGTGTGAATGTGTAATGGCTGCATCCATAGCCTCAACAACAAGAGCACAATATTGTAGATAATAATAAAAATACTACTACTAATAATAATAGTAATAGTAATAATGATAATATTAAATAATTAGCCTCATACTAGTAAAGAAAAATGTGTGCATTTCTGCTGTGTCAGTCAATTTGGAATGATCTGAATTAAAAACTGAAGAAACACAATTATGGCTTCATTCACATGATTAGCACAAAAAGAAAGGATTAACCAAATTACTTTACTCAGAAATAATTTCTTCATTGGATTTGCGCTGCATCTGCATAACAAGAACCCGATCATCAATTAATCGGGTGGGGGGGATTCGTATTTTAGCTAATTTAATAACAGCTTGTCTTGACTTGTTCCCCCACCCCCCCGATCTCATCAAGAGCCCACCCTGACAGCTGGAAAGTGGTGTGGCTGAAGATAGGACCGCAGCAGAATTCACATATTAACACTACTTAGGGTTTTTTCAGAACCGTTCTCAGAGCGGAACACATCACATTTCCAACAGACAAGAGGAAATAACTGCAGACGAGGTCAGCAGTGAAGTTAGAACGCGGATGACAGACATTTCCTTTGACAGTAAGCTATTAGGTAAAAGTCAAGGCTGATTCACAATTATTCTTGAAACCTATTGATTTCTGACTGGGTTTTTGTGCAATATGTGTTCAGCGGATGAAAGTGTCGGATAATCTGCTAAAAGCCACTTTTAGGAGAGGAGCAGTGGGAGGATGATGAAGTACAAAACAGGACAAGAGACGGAGAGGAAAGGCCGTCCCTGTGAAGGACACCGTGTTCAACAAAGTGGCACAATTTAATTTAGCTGGAAGGATGGTGCTGTTTTAAATTCAAACGGAGATGGCGCGACCAGTCAGCCTGAAAACATGCAAATATGCCATCGCTAATACGAGGTTCCCGTCCCCATCGGATGGCAGCGCTGACAGGCAGAACAAATGCCTTCTGAGTGCGAACAGGAGCGGGTCAAGAAGAATGGTGCTGATTGCGTCTGGGAAATTTCAACTTACCCCGCTGAACTCTTATCCGCTTTACAACACAGACGGTTGCGTTCTGTCTGCGCGCTTACTGTTAAATTACTCGGCTCAGATTAGATAAGGCTTAACACCACCTCAGGCGCTGGGATGAAACTTTGCTGGAACACTTGAGGAACTCCATTCAGCTGATGTATCCGGTCAATATGCACAGAGCAGAAATGGCCGCCTCCCAGCGGTCCCTGCCAACCCCCCAGCTGACAGTGAACCAGCCTATGGTGGGTCATTTTCTTATGAATAACGAACACAGTTAAGATTTGACTTGCACAAATTGGTCCAATGGGATGTTTTTTCTGTAATCTCTCAACACGCAGGCTTCTCTAAGATTTGGCTAATTAGCCGATTCTTTTGACAAGTGTTTAGTGAGCTGTGTCCTCCTGTAGTCCAAATGCTAACGATACATTACAACGTTTTCTCCTTCTCGTGTAGTATTTCTGTTGCCCTGACATAGCAGCTAATCCTGATGGAATGAACTTCCATCCCTGGTAAGTAGGAGGAAGTTGTTGGCCTGAAGTACTGCTGCTACAAACACACTCTTTATTAATACAACAAGCTGTAGCCCAGCGTCACGGGGCCCTTGTGGTCACCTATAGGAGCCTGGGCCCTGGCCAGGGGCCCATCTTCCCAAGTGTGTGTGTGTGTGTGTGTGTGCGTCATTTGGGGTCTCTTTGGGCTACCTCTCAGGACCAGGTTAAAGAGATGGGGTCGACCCAACGCTCAAACCAGTACGCTACACACAAAAGAAATATAAATGGAGCCCTGTGAAACTTAAACTGCCTGGCAGTGCTTTGATGACCTTTTTGAGTGACATGAAGCCATTTCCGGTAGTTATCTTCAGAGAGGATATGAAACTCACATCTCCTCCCTTCTCCTCCCCTGCCTCCTCTCTGCGCCGGCGCCTTTTCATTTATCTGTGTAATGAGCGGCGGAGAGAGGAGAGATGTAAGAGCGCAGACAGAGAGAACGGTGGATGTCAGGGCTGGACCTGTCATTACGTAGAAAGGGAGCACACTTAATGGCTTCTGCAATTAAAGACGCTCCGCAGGTCTGTCGGTGCGCTGCGTGACACACACGCTACCAGAGGTCGCTTCGTATTTGTCTCTACTTTTTTTTTTCTTTCAAAATGAAAATCTCTAAATATTTTATTAATGACTTCACAAACGATAAGAACATTTATTCTGATGCGCTGTCGCTGTTAATCACCCTGACATGACCTCGGAGCGCTCATTACTTTTCATCTACAGTGTCCTTTTAATTCATCACCCACCCGCACTGGAAGAAACGCACACCCACACACACACACACAGTCATACACAGACACACACACACATATTGTCATACAGACACGCACACACATATTTTCATACACACAAACATAGTCATACACACACACACATACTGTACATAGTCATACATACACACACACACAAATTAATTAACTAATTAACACGAAATCACACAAACATACACACATATACATACACCCACACACAATGCATATAAACGTTCACATATAGAACAAATGAGACACCTGCGTGTAAACACAAACAGGCAATGCAACACATTATCAAGATACACCCACGCAGCATTACACAATTATTAAATCAATTCTCTTACCATGACTTTTAGGGTCATTATGGAATTTAGAACATATGAACAGAAAGTATCTTGCATGTTTCTAAACTGTGTTCCATGTCATTGAATTAAATTCAAGATTTCACCGAACAAATATAGAATAAAGATATATATCTGTCCATTTAAAGAACAGGGTCATGGTCAAATGTATTTGTATAGCACATTTACATCAGCCAACGCCAAAAGTGCTTCATAGGGAATAAAATTTAACAGTTATAAAATGTAAACTAGAAACATAATACAATATATAATACAATAAAACGTACAATATACAATAAAGTCATTAACATTTTTTACAAAAGTGCAACTCAGCTTAATTATTGAAAGGCCAGTGCAAAACAATGGTTCTTCAATGACGATTTAAAGAGATTAACAGAGGCAGCAGTTCTAATATTTAAAGGAAGACTATTCCATAACTGAGGAGCCACGACAGAGAAAGCCCTGTCACCTCGAGTTTTCCAACGTGTTTTTGGAACCTCATGTCTCTCGTAGGGACATGTAGGGACAGCATCTCAGAGAGGTAGGCTGGAGCCAAGCCATTAAGACATTTAAAAACAAAATGCAGCATTTTGAAATCAATTCTATAGCTGAAAGGGAGCCAGCGCAGTGAGAGTGTAATATGATCCCTGCGCCTGGTACCTGTCAACAGACGAGCAGCCCGATTTTGGACAAGCTGCAAGAGAAGACTTGTCTAGTATAGGGAATTGCAATAATCGAGGCGTGACGTGATAAAGGTGTGTATAACACGCTCAAACACATTGCAAGGACGATACAGTTTCACTTTACTGAGGACACGCAAATGAAAAAAGCTTGTTTGACCACAGAATTTACTTGCTTATCCAGCTTGAAAAAGCTGTCTAGAGCATTTCAAGGTTTTTGACCACATACTTATAGCTAGGGGTGCTGAGGGGGCAAGGAAAATGTCAGTGGAGGCAGGGGAGTTGGGATGGCCAAAGACAACAATTTGGACAGAACGATCTATAGAAAAATATGAAGAGAATGAGATGACCTCGAGAATACGAGTGAGACAAAAACATTTAAGAACAAAAAAGCTACATAGGTATCCAGTAGCATACATTTACAAAAACATTACATTTATTAACCATCATTGAAATAAAAACATAAAATTACAATTAAATTAAATAAACTTGTAACACAGTAACTACAGTAAACAGTACAGGCAGTAAACAGCAATTCTAAGGACATTTTTAAATTCGAGGTATACATAATATGAGGGAAGACATAGTAAGAGGGTGAAAGAAAATATGGACTTAGTCCATCGGGAGAAAAGACGGAAAGAAAAAGACACCTCGGAAATCAAGAAAAGGAGTGAGGACAAAGATGGAAAGAACCAGCAAAATGTTTTAGGAATAGATGGAGATCCATTTGTAAGAGAAAATGATGGAGGTGTAGTGCCGCAGGAAAAGGAGGGCGTAGGCAATGTAACAATAACTGTTTTAATCCAAAAACCTTAGCAGAACAATCACTCTCAGTGCATGGCTAGACCAACTCGTGCAACCGCCTAAACAGTCACCCTAGACCCCGTGTCTCATAGCCCCTGTTCCCTCCCACTCGATCAAACCAGTAAGAGGGGAACACGAACCCATAATGTAGTCACTACACCAGCCCCCCCAGTGTTCACCTCAATATTCAAAATCCCCGCGGTGAGGAGGGCGTATGGCCCGGCCCCTACGACTGTAGGCAAAGTCAGGAGGTGCGGGAGGAGGTGTGGCAACTGTAATGGAAAATTCAGTTGTTGTCTCAAAGCTTTTGAAGTTGTCTCTTCTTTGAATCTTTTACTTTTATTGTATTTACTGTATGTCCTATCTGCTCCAAGCCATTTGCATTCCTCTGTGTTAGTCACATCAAAGCAGTGACCTTTTGGCCCTGAGGAGGAAGGCTTGACCCAGGAAACTGATTGTTTATTATCCTGTTCATTTACATGTAGATTGCCACAACATCTGTTAAACTGTTATCTAGCTAATATTGGGTCACAGAGAGGTTGTGACACCTTTTCGTTTACAACAGAGGAGATTGACTCAGGAAGCATGTGAAATAATACCTCTTTGAACCCTTGAGGTAACAAAGCAAGACCCCCCCATCAGTAGAGGGCCAACTCTATAAAGAACTGTGTGAAACTGTGTTCTGAGCTCACTCTGCTAGAGAGTAGCCTCTTGTATGCATACATTAAACTAGGGTCTACAACTGTTGTGTGCTTATTTTAGCATTCAGAAATCTCATCTGTCCTAGACGCAATATCTCAAAGAAATTGCCACGACACAACGTCCATCACATCCTCTTGCTGGGCGGGGCAGGGGGCAGCGCATAGGGCCGCAAGCTGTGGGGGCTTGTAAGGGTAGGACGGGTGGGCGGCCCCTGCGCGGTGGCAGGGGCCAGGTCTGGGGGCAGTTGAAGGTCCAAGTGAGCCGGTTCGAAGAGATCAACAGACACACACTCAGGCTACCGCCCATGTCAACCACGAAGTTCTTGGCTCCTGCCTTGATGACACGGAAGGGTCCGTCATAGGGAGGTCGTAGCGGAGCCCTGTGGCCGTCATGGCGGATGAAAACGTAACCCGCTGACTGCAGCTCCGGGGGGACCCGCGAAGCAGGGACGCCATGCCGTGTGGTCGGTCCTGGCGCCGTCCAGCAGGGAGGCGCGCTGAGTGGAGGCGGACCAGGGCTCCGTCGACTTCGGGATGAAGTCACCAGGGATCCGCAGCAGCTGTCCGAACACCAGCTCGGCCGACGATGAGGTCCTCCTTGGGCGCTGTCCTGACCCACGGCAGTTTGTCGAGCCAGTTGCCTTCCGTGAGGTTGGCTCGAAGGGCGGCCTTCATGGAGCGATGAAAGCTCTCAACTAATCCGTTAGTCTGTGGGTGGTAGGCGGTAGTGCGGTGGGGCTTGACCCCCAGATTCTCAGCCACCGCCGCCCACAGCTCTAAAGTAAACTGCGGGCCACGGTCCGAGGAGAGGTCAGCAGGAGTGCCGTAGTGGGAGACCCACACCGCGATGAACACCCGGGCCAGGTCGGGGGCTGTCGTTGAGGAGAGCGGGACTGCCTCCGGCCAGCGCGTTGTCCTGTCCACCATGGTAAAGAGGTAGGTGAGCCCGTGCGAGGGGGGCAGGGGTCCCACCAGGTCCACGTTGGTCGAACCTCCGCTCGGGCACCGAGAACTGTTCCAGGGTGGCCTTGACATGGTGATGCACATTGGCGCGTTGACAGGCCCTTACATCCCTCTTGAGCCCGTGCCAGACGAACTTCTCTGACACCAGCCGTGAGGACG
The DNA here is from genome assembly GCA_027122795.1 of Enchelyopus cimbrius. NCBI lineage: Eukaryota > Metazoa > Chordata > Actinopteri > Gadiformes > Gaidropsaridae > Enchelyopus > Enchelyopus cimbrius. The sequence goes on from JAOPJJ010000002.1 coordinate 682,130, forward strand.
GTTTCCTACCTGGGTGAGATAAGATGTGTACCGCCTCAAAGACGGGGCGTCTCCAGTTGCCGGGGACTACAGGCCTTGGCTGACCCATGGAAACAGGAGCTTGGCCCCTGTATCACTGAAGAGCACCTACTACAGGCGCAGCCCCGTGTCCGATGACTTTAGAGCTTGGACGGAGGGGTCGGCGGCCTGATCCACAGCCATGCGGGAGTAGTCCAAGTTCAGCTGGACCGCACCGCCCACCGCCCTGGAGAGACAATCCGCGACCACGTTGGACTTCCCAGCCACGTGCTGGATGTCTGTGGTGAACACGGATATGTAGGAGAGTTAGCGCTGCTGGCGGTCGGACCACGGCTCCGCTGTCTTGGACATGTGTGTGAGCGGCTTGTGGTCCATGTAGGCCATAAACTCACGGCCTTCCAGTAAAAAACGGAAGTGTCTGACCACGAGCCACAGCCCGAGGAGCTCCCTGTCAAAGGTGCTGTACTTTCGCTCTCTGGGAGACAGCTGGCGGCTGAAGAATGCGAGTGGCTGCCAGGCATTCCCAACCCACTGCTCGTACCTTAGCAGAAAAATCACTCTCAGTACATGGCTAGACCAACTCGTGCAACCGCCTAAAAGGTCCCCCTAGACCCCGTGTCTCATAGCCCCCGTTCTCTCCCACTCGATCAATCCAGTAAGAGGGGAACACGAACCCATAATGTAGTCACTACAGAGGTGTATATTGAAGTATATTGAGGGGGGAAAGGGGGGAATGTAAAAGGGTGTAACAAGGAATTCAATAAACGAGAGTCGAATAACGGATGGAGGATCACAAACGTCTAGAAAGAAAGGAAAAAAGATCATGTAAAAATAAAATCCAAGAAAATAAAGAAATCTGATCGACTAGTTTTATCAGGACAGTTGAAATTACAATTTTGTTGTTGTTGTAATGGTTTCATTCGTACAGCTATTGATGTTGGGTTGTCCTGTAAGAGCAGGAGCCTGGTATTCAATATCAATGTGGTCATATTGTCCCCAGGAGATGGCGATGTTTTCAAAGAAAATCTTATACGATGTTTTAACATTTCTGATCGTTTTTCCTCGATGGGTTCGTTATTCTTATTTTTCAAAATGTATTATAGTCGATTTTTAAGAAATTGTGTTGTCATGTAATGAAACAAAAAACTGTAAAATGACACTTCATGGTCATGAACTGCCGTCAGTAAAATGTTCAAAGCAGGTTTCCTTTTCAGTGTGGTTGCAAAGCAGCCACAGTTTTGATATCATGTTACCAGTATTGGCATAAGGGGTACTGTTTGGAAGATTTTCGGTTCCCTCCTCACATCACAGACCCAGAGCCACGCCCCTTTCTTTGCCCATTAATTTTCCCACTCAGTTCAATCACCTCCAATTAGCCCATGTCAATTAGGCTACTCAATCACTCCCTGATCCTGCCACAACTATTTAAGCCACACCTGTGACCACACCTATTTCCTTTGTTCAGAGACACTCTGAAACCTGAGACCTTGTGAGCGTTAACTGAGAAATATGAGTTTGTTTAATTTGCTGTGGTAAATGACCGTATTATGAAATATTGTATTGATGCAGATGTTAGTTAATGACCATGGAATTCTTGGATTTCTTCATTTCTTTGTTTGAATGCAACATGGTTGTAATGATCTATTATAAGGCCTGTAAGATGTATTATGTTAGCTGGATGTGGCAGTGAATTGTGGAGCTGATGATGTGCCTGTTTGCTTCCTAGGAACCACACATACCTATACACACATACCTACACACGCATAACTACAAACGCATACCTATATGTAACCTGCGTTGTGTTAATTCTGCTGGAAGGACTGGGACACTCACTCAGCATGCGGATGAAGAGGTTTATTCTGTACAGAGAGTCATCAAACAGATATAGGGCATGAGCAAAGATTTTTGTCCACCCGCAGCGGATGTTGCTCTTTCTGCTTATTGCATTATATTATATCAACTAATAACATAAAAAATATGTAATTACTTTGTCAACCTGACAAACAGCATACAATCAAAACAACACTTCATCCATCTTCAATGTAATTCGCACCGAACAGCACTCACAAAAACACTCCACTCTTGTGGCGACAACCGGCATTACATGCAAAATGCACAAAGACGTGACGCGACTGGCTAATCCTTCTAGAGCTAGGATGCTAGCAACGTCGCACGTGGAATTCTAAAACATACACCAGACATAGAACTTTACCAACAAGATGATTAATTACCTGTACAGAGATCATCAAACAGATGGCATGAGCAAAGGCTTTGGTCCATCTAGACCAAATAAATTAAATATTACACACATTGCACGACACAATGCAACCGTGCTTCAAAATCAACGAACTACGAAATACGAAATAGAAAATCAAATAAAAGCCATAATACCGTGCCAAACATCGCAAGAATGCGATTCATAGGATGGCACATGGTATGCAAAGGTACAGAACTAAGTCACTTGTACAATACAACAATAACATGACTTTTAAGGCCTTTTAATGTGGACCCGTCTCTTCGCTCAACCCGCAGCAGACGTTGCTCTTTCTGCTGCAAGATACCCACAATGCAACAACTCGTGTGAAAACATTTCAAAATAAAAGTTTTGACCCAATGATAAAGGATTTAACAATCAACAAAGGACATCATTTACTCCGTTACATACACCCCCTTTAAATCCTGCTAAATTGGGGACGTACTGGTAAAATACTCACAAAAATAGAGAGGGAGAGAGAGAAGAAAAGACCTCTTAGACCACAAAACCGTGCCGAAGAGAAGAGAAAGAGAAAAACATGGGCTGTCACAAAAAATGTATCACTTGCTGTCGATTAAGGAATCCTCCAACTAAGGAGTACTCAAAGAATGGGATGGCGCCTTCCACAATCTAAAAGTAGACTCTAGAGATGCCTGTTACACCTCTAATGCTACTATAACACTGATAGCCTGATACTTAACTCTAACTGTATCTTCAGACTGACTAAACTGACATAATGTGGTTTCTTTCAAAACAGACTTTTAACTAAAGAAATGAAAGAACTAACTGTGGACTCTGGAGTGTCAAGCACTTGCTCATTCATTTCACAAATTAGTCTCTTCGGGGAATTGATAGCCCTGCCTCGTCTGGTTCGAGCAGCTGTGTTCTCAAAACCCGAAGGTTGAGTGCAAATTGGAAGCTCATCTGTGGCTACATCTTGTTGCGTAGTGACTACCGGTTGGGGTTCATCATCGTGTGGCCCATCGGTTGCCGGGAGGACATCGCTGTCCTGCATCCTCTGATCACCCCTGATGTCACTAGCTGACTCAAGCAGCTCTGACACACAATCAGACACATCATGTGCTTCAGAGAAGCGAGTCTGCCGATCCTCCATCTCGAAGTCATCAGGGCTGGCAATCACCCAGTGTGCAGTCCGGTCAACGCTACCAGCACTCTCATCTGGAAGTTTGACTTCGGGAACTATCTTTTTACTGACATCCGTCTCACCTGGAGGGTTGACTTCAGGCACCACCTCACCTGTGCCACTGGTGTGGGTTTCTCGTCCATCATCGATTGATAAGAAGTTCACAGGAAGCAGTAGATTTCGATGGACTACCTTCAACTGGCCTGAGTTGATGTCTTTGATCTTGTAGACATGGATATTAGGATTCGCAGCCACAACTTCACACATTGTGGACTCCCATTTGTCAGCTACCTTCCTTTTCCCTCTTTCACCTCTGTTTGCTACAAGCACTCAGTCGCCAATGACAAGTGGTGACCCCTTGACGCTCCTGTTGTAGAGCCTTGCATGTCGAGTCTGTTCTGTCCGACTGTGTTTCTGTGCGATCTGCACTGCTTCAGGTAGATCTTTCCTCAGGCGTGACACAAACTCATTGTGGTACACCACTACATCGTCAGAAAGTACCTGCTGGAAAAGGACGTCAATTGGAAGATGAGGGATTCTACCGAACATGAGATAGAAGGGCGCAAAGCCTGTCGTCTCGTGTTCCGTGCAATTGTAACAGAAGGTGAGAAGGTGTAACATCTGGGGCCACTTGGCTTTGGACTTAGGCGGCAATGTTCTGATCATGGTTCCAAGGGTTATGTTGAATCTTTCAACCACTCCATTGCCCATGGGGTGGTAAGGTGTTGTGTGCGACTTCTCAACGCCTGAAAGGGTC
>JAOPJJ010000002.1:733540-743579 GCA_027122795.1 Enchelyopus cimbrius
TGTGTGTGTGTGTGTGTGTGTGTGTGTGTGTGTGTGTGTGTGTGTGTGTGTGTGTGTCTGTGTGTGTGTCTGTGTGTCTGTGTGTCTGTGTGTCTATGTTTATTTGTATGCGTGTGAGTCTAGATTTGTAAGTGTGGTCTCACCAGGTCCAGGTCTGGGGTCTGAGTAAGCAGCTTGACATAGGCTCCTCCACAGTCAATACCAGTCTGGAAGTTCACCTCATATCTACATGAACACACAGAAAACACAACTGCTTCAGTGAAAGGTTCAGGAATGATTCACTGCTGTAATCATAATTACCACGTTAGATATGCGTGTGCAGGGTCACCCAGAGATCCCCGGTTTGACGTCCTGTGAGCTGATTAGAGTAGCGAGGGGACTCACTGCAGGATGAGGGGCTTGGTGTCGAAGATGAAGGGCCGGAGGAGCTGGGCGGAGATGGCGTGGTGCTTGGCCCGGGACTTCAGGACCAGACCTTTGTCCCCGGGGAGCTTGCTGTCCTTCATGTCTTCCACAGACCATTTACCTGGAAAACACGCCGCAGATACCGGTGTTACCATGGTGATGAGGACATCTCCCGCCACAGAACACCGGGCGAAAGGCTTGGCTAGAGTTTCCATGGCAATGGTTTTGCTCTATGACCTACCGTCATACTTGGCGATGTCCTCGTCTATGTCCTCCTTCTTGGCTTTCGACAGGACCCAGCTGAGAACCAATCAGAGACAACGACAAAGTTCCTTAAAGTATCATCCACAGGTTTCACAGCAGAAAAATCAATAAACCAAAACGGAGAGGCTATGCATTTCAACGTGTGGTTTAAAATCTTTAAGTTCATCAAACCAGTAGTTGTCCTAGCTGTGGTCTGTACCAATAACTCATAAGGGAACCTCATCAGAACCACAGCTGAACCATGTGGGAGAGGGGTTCAGAGGTTCCTCATTACAGGGTTTTCATATCATCTGGAGGACAGTGAGAATAGACCGCATGATGGTTTTAACCCCTCACTCCCTCCACATATGGTTCCAGTAGAGACTGTATGATACAAGCACTGTACAATGAACCGTTTATTCATGGTATGTAATGTAGCAGAAATGCACTTGTCAAACAAGATAACGACCCAAATCTCTCATCAGGATACTCTCAAGTGAGTTGAAGGTTCTAGGATAAGATCTGGTTTGTTCCAGACACGCCCATCGTCCTCATTAAAGATCACAGAGGCAAGAAGCCTGGCACAAGAGTCTCCGACACCAACGCAATCATTTAATATTCAGACAGCGTTGTGAGTCTAACACAAATCATTATCAGCCAATCAAACACGCCTTGATGCTTTCACAACCAGAGTTAAATCGCCTCGTCAATAGAGATTTGTAACAAATATACTATTGACTGCCTTGGAAAAACCAATTAAGGCGCTTTGATTTGAGTTTTCAAAAAACAACGGCACCAACTAAGTAAGAATAATAACACTTTCTGAGACATTTCAATCGAGGACAGAGGTTGTGGCCATATTTTGTATACATTCAGGTGTTTGTGTTTGAAGTAGCAAGATGAAACTTTCACAATGATCATGTGTTATTCCAGCTGTGTGGTCTGAAACACACACACACACACACACACACACACACACGCACGCACACGCGCACACACACACACGCACACGCACGCAGAACTAACAACCACATCTCAATATATTTGATCAGGTGCATTTAAAACACCAACTACTTCATAACGTTGACCTAAACCAGTGATTCTCAACTGGTGTGTCCTGACTCAAAAGTGGGTCGCAGGGCCGTTTTGAGTGGGTCGCGGGTGCTGCACTTTTCTTCGCTAATTCATTTGGATGTTAAAATTTTGATGTTAAAATGTATCAGCACTTTTCTATTCAAATTAATTTGGATGTAAAAATGTGGCTGTCCGAATATGTTCACGAATTTGGGCCGCAACTTCATGTCTAAGGCAGAATGTGGGTCTTCAGGCTAGACCAGTTGAGAAACACTGACCTAAACCACATGTAGACCAGTCATGGTAAACGGTTGACCTGCCCTTAAACAATAAAGGAACAGATACTGCTTGAGTAAACGTGAGGTCATATTTCTATCTGCATGTTGACCAGAGAAGTTCAGAAGATCAGTACAAGCAGAAAGCTACAGGGTCAGGGAGAGGCATGGATGGGTCATCACCTGTCTAGTGTCCCCCGGTCGAATGACTCTGCAAAGAAATGTTCTCCCATTGGCTCTGGTGCTTTGTAGATCACCTAGGAACATGAAGCAAAGGATGAGATGTACAAGGAGAAGGCTGTTCTACTGGTGACAGGGGTTTCCCGGTTCACCCCTTCCAAGACAAAAACATCAGGGTCTTGGCTGAGATCAGGTAAAGCTCAAAGCTACAGGCTAAACAGGAAAGGGTTGGAATCCCTGGAGGGCAAAGCGCAGTCTACACAGTCTACAAGCGCAGTATTAATTCTGTTTGGGCGGGAATACTTAAACAGTAACCAGTTAAAAATAAAATCTTGACATCCTGTATGTGCCCTGGTGACAGAAGGCTGTGTAGATGTAATAAGAGGTAAATAAACTGAATCAATTTCTGTGCCATCTACATGTTCAACTTGGCAATGGCATGTGAAGGAAGCAGAACCATTGGCTCCATTCCATATCAATATATGAATACATGTCCTTAAGTATCATTTCCATGTTACTCCGGTGGCGATGAGAAGTGACATACTTTAGGAACCACCGGCGCAGCGGGCTTCTCCTCCTTCTCCTCCATCTCCACCTCCTCCTCCGCCTCCTCATGGTCTCCCATGATGCCCAGGTCCATGTCATCCTCCACCTCCATCTCATCTCCCAGCAGGTCCTCCACCAGGTCCTCGTCACTGGGCCCCTGGGCCAGACTGAGGCTCATCAGGGCCACGACCAGAACAGCAACAACGCACAGCCTCAACGTCTGCGCCATGGTCTGCAACAAGAGCATTTATAATGTTTGAGTTTTACATCCAGTTCAGTAGTTTCAAGGTCTTATTTCAAACGCTAATTAAGACATTCAACATGAAGAGATGTTTATTTGTATTGACACGCATTCTATTGGAGAACAGTTGGATATAAAGCTGACAACAGGATTCCTCCTAACTCCTGAATAATATCTAGATCCACTATGGATGCTTCTAGACTACTTGGAACATTAAAGGGTGTGTGGGATTGCAGTATGGGCTGATTCAGTGTGGCTAAGGACCACGACGGGCTCAGCCTCAGAGATTTGGATCCCCACAGCTGCTCACTGGGCGTTTAGCATCAGTGCAGTCCTGATGGCGGGAAACCATGTGGGCAAGAGAGACCGCGAGGGTGTCCAGCAAATGGAAGATGAGAAGAGGAAAAACCATGTTGGGCAACTTTGCAGTCAGCTAATTATTTTGATGCATCCCATTAGAAGATAACATGAGAACATTTTAGATTGTTGCACAAATGAAATGGGCTTGGATAATGACATTAGGGATCAATAAACGACCCAGCATTTCCTTTAGCTGAAGGAACCAGGGAATCACTTCACAGTAATGCCTTTAAGACCCACAACAGATAACACTTTTTTTAATCTTTTTTTTTTACAGTGCATCATATTATTTTTACAAGACCTAATGTACCACAATGCAGCGATACAATTTTTTGAAAAGCCTTCATAGACCATTCTACCCTCCCTCTATGAAATAATGCCAGCTTCACACACACACACATCAAATTATTAAAAATGATGTATACATATACATTATATTTTCATCTTTTTGTCTCCAGGTATATTTCTGTATTCACTTTGCGTCATCCACAAAGCAACGTGGAAGAGAACACTCCACACCGTTTAACGGGGGAATCCAGAGAGGTTCCCGTCATTGTAGACCACACCTACCCACATGCCTGCTGCCATGCACCCGCCCCACCCCCATAGTTGCTTACACATACGGCTGGCAATCCCCACACTACGTTTGTCCCGACGCCTGTTGCCATAGTGGCGAACCAAGACCCTCAGGATGAGTGTCCTCAGCCCCCCCTTGCCCTTAATGAGATTAGTCCCTATGGAATTAGCACTGGAGAACCCCCAGTACACACACACACACCTTAACTGACTGTTCTACGAAACTGTCCGACTCCCAAATCCAACAAGCCAGCTCATCTTGCATCTGCCATACAGCTTTGCCCTCATGTGTAAGCCTGCTGCACATATCGTATTGAGATCGGTGCCAGGCTAATAAGCTTAGCGACATGAGATTAAATTGCCTGGATAGCCCAACAGGCCAGGGAATCGTGGCTAATTTATACAACAGCGTTCGAATGACGAAGCACCAACTTGCACTTATCCCGCAAAAGCCCATCTTTGTAAATGCCAACTCCTCTTCGTTTGTCATTACATATTCCTCCACACATCTCGTCCATAAACAGGCTGTAGGGTTGGCACAATATTTATCAAACAAATGTGTCCCTGGAGTACATTGTGTATCCAACAACAAGAGGCAAAGCTGCCGTTTGTTTTGGGGTCTGTTTAAGTTCCATTTTACTGAAGTAGGGGGTTAAAGAGATAAGCCACGAGGTAATCATTGATTTGGTGGTCAATGTAAACCCTTCTCCCCACCCTCCGCCTCATGGGAGACTGTGGTTAGTTAGTCTTCATTATTTCCCTGGAGATTCTACTTCTGTTCTTAGCCCAGGCCCATCTCCCTGGAAGAACCACGGTCCTGGTCTTGTTGTCTTCTGTTCATGTTCACACAGGGAGACCGGGCCAACTTAATGACACAGCCATCCAAAAGAGGCTATGCACTATGATATCCTATGCTACGCTTGCACAAGTACTTTGGTTGGTGTTACTATAGTTCCTCAGTGGGGCAGCCAGGATTTATGCTACTGGCAACCATCCCAGTTGGCAACAGCACCACAACACGGCCCTGGAGGAGAGAAGGCCACCTAATCTTATCTCAGTCTCATGTGGCTGTAAAACACCAACTGTCAGTGTTAGACATGGCAGGTGAAGAGAGACACTATCCACACTGACAACGTGTGGATAGCTCTGCCCAAACTGACTGGACATCTATGGCTGCTAACAGCAAATTGTGTTCCAGGATAATCAATAGATAGCTAAATATATTTATTTATTTCAACAAACTCAATAAAGCAAGCGTAGTCCATTTGGACAAACCGGACAAAATAAGCTCCATTTTGAAATTATCCAACCCCTCAGTCAAGTCCTTTCTACAAAGCCAGCCCCTGAAACACTCGAAGAGTACTGGCTATAGCAATAGGTCTGCCTAACCAAGTGGAAGCCTCTTGTCATGCGCAATGAGTGCATAGTGCCAAGGTAGCCAAGTAGGTAGACAGACCGGAAGGACGTCTTTTATTACAGGACTGCAACAGATACCAGTTTTCTCTAAGACAACATAAGAAAAATCCAAAACCCAACTGCAAGCGGAAAAAGCTAAAACAAATGTAAATGTTTTCTTTCCCAGAATGCATGCTGTGTTATAAGGGGAAAGGCAGGCATTGGAGCCTGCGTATAACACCACTATTCCCTTCTTGATAGGGTCACATGCATTCATGGGAGGTACCACTAGCCCAGTCTGCAGGCAGGGAAACTGTCAAACATTCCTGATTTTTTGTATGCGATTACAACGCTCCAGGCTGTAGCAGACAATTCTCAGAGAGAATATCCCAAACATTCCCCATCTTATTCCCTCACTCATCCGTTCAAACAGCCTCAGGAAACATGTGAAAAGCTGGAGGACTGTTAGGCAATTCTCAGAGTAATCCATCAGATAATTTATGATAATGGACCAGTGACTGGGCACATATTCTCCAACAGTTACATTTAAATAGCATACTACTGAATCGGTTACACATTTTTGCCATTTTCACAAATTCTGGAAAGTTACATTTTAAACACTAGTTAACCATACCTATTCATGTGAAGCTAGACGTCGAGTCTTTCGTTGTGTGATAAAATAGGTTGTCCTGATCAGTTAAACTCTGGTTAACCTTAGCACTGGCAAAGGTTGTGGGATAAATTCAGCCACATTTTGGTGTACTGGTAAATAAACACACCAGTGTGTCAAACTGGTCTGACAACTACTGGCCTCGCCTGTAATACCCGTTGCAAACTGTATATTCTAACTTTTTGAATGGGAGTGTTCCAGATCGACGATCTAAGCCAAAAAAGGGTTAAGATCACAATATAAGCCAAACGAGGTAACCACGTATTTGGGACAGTTTTTACCACATGCGGGGTCCTAGTGATGAACCGGCCCATTCATTAGCATGAGACAGTTAAGCTTCCTAGAGGATTTGGAAAGGGATTGGACCCCACTACCTACACATTCTGGGTATCTTTCAGTTCAGACAACTTGTATGATTCAGAAGCATAGCCGGGACCCCCACCCTGTTAGAGGCTCAGTCCTCTTCCTCCAGCCAGGGGGCCAAGATTAAGAAATGATATTTTGCACAACTTAGCTATTCCACGGTGTTCCACCAATACAATTCAACTTTACATGTCCTGCCTCAATATACAGATCACCTGGTTGTGAGAACAGCCACGGAACTTCTGAATTGTAAAACATGAATACCAGAAAATGCACGAAAAGCGTCATTAATTAACCAGGTCTGCTAGCTTACATTAGCTTTGTAATTAGCCACCGTTAGCTTGGCAGCACGAGAGAACCGCCACGCTTTTGAATAACAACCACGACAAGCAACCCATTGAGTACCGTATGTGCTGCAAGTAGGACAAATCACAATGATTGAATGGATGAATATTAAATCAATGTAAATTTAAAAATGACATTTATGTGTCAATACGTACCTCCGGCTCTGTGATGTGACAACCTGGAACTACAGCGGGATCACGTGTGGATTTGGGGCAGCCGTTGCACAGCCTCTCCCTGTCTCTGATTGGTCCAGCGCATCGTATTCTCGGGCGAGGCTGTGCATTGTCCGTGTTTTATTGGACGTGCCAAATGTTCATCAGAATATTTTCTGCCCGCCCACTGCCAGCACCTCGTGGACGGAGGTGATACGTTGAGCTGGGAAAAGGAAACGCACGCTGATTGGCTGGAGTATGAATGAGAAATAAGGATGTGCGTTGACGACGATGGTGAGGTGACCACTGAAACACGTTATAAGGCTTTACTCACTTAACAACCTAAAAAGGCTTTATTATTATACCTCTATTGCATCCCCACAGGCAGCTCACGTTGATTATCTCCAAGCAAATGAAATCTGTAAAGTCTTGTAAAACATGCATTTACATATTTGGTATGCAGCCTTATTCAAATGAGGAGTTGACAAATGATGGCCCTTATTTCCAAATTTTTAAGATATATCTGTTTGGAACATTGATGGTTCTTTATAATTGTAGTGGCATGTCCATATTGCTAACGTTCAATGTATTTTCAAATAAAACCATTTAAATTTAACCCTGCTCACCAATTTAATCTAAATAACCCTGGTGTCCCCAGATTTGACATAATCTATGAGAAGGCTAGATGTTAGACATCTTGGTTCATCACCAAAGATGACTAGAAAAATATTTTTTTTAAACGTGCAACATTAAGTCCATGAATTTATTTCCCAATCACTTGGTACAATTCCATTTTCTTTTATTTGTAGGCTTATGCCTGTTTGAAACTGGCCTCCCAAAGTTCTTCAGAATCAAATTAATTAGTATGACATGTACTTCGTACTATTATACTAAAGATCAAAAAATGATAAACCATACCATTTTAAATTTCTGGCTTTATCACAATTCACAGATTGGATAGAAGGTAATGTAATCAATTTGTTTATCTAAAGGATACAAAATACAACACAGGAGGATCAGGCATTCCAGTGCATCTCCCAAGAGAAAAAGGTGTCCGGGTGGATCCTGATGAGCGGTGGATGGGAGATGTTCCGCTGCTACGGGACATCTCAGAGGAACGCAGTCCTACCGTGTAGCACTACATATGCATCTACTTCATACTGCTGGGTCTACCGCTGCTGAATAGTGAAAGCAACTTCCACATGGATAGCATCATAGCCCAAGCCCCCCCACTGACCTACAGGAAGGTGGAATCCAACGGTTTGGTGTTTCAAAGCCAGACAGTATAAACTACCAGGAACAGATAGGATCTGACGTACAAAAAACAGACCCATACTGTGTGAATATCGGCTGTCCGTCTGCTGAGACGTGTGGAGGTCAGGCTCACACCCTACAGTCATACACCTCCATAGTGTGAAATACAGATACAAATAGGCCTAAATGACGTCTTGAATCTCCTGGCGATCCACATCTAGTAAGCTAGCTCATCTGAGTGGAGCCCAGGAGAAGAGAGAGGAGAAAAGAGGACATTAGAGTACAGAGGAGAGAGGAGGGCTGAGGGTACCAGTAGATGTCCCACATCAGTGGACGCCGTTAGATCTTCAATTCAATCATATCAGGCAGGGTTTGTTTTCCATGTGCATCTCTCAGACAAGAAACAGATGGAGGAAGAGACGGTAAATGGAGGCCAGTCTGATCATATATCAATTCTGTTTGTCTCTGCTCATCTGTCTCCTTCACTCTAGCGCACATCTGGTACAGACCCAAACTAGGCTTCCTTATGTCACATTAAGGCAAATCACTACAGCCCACTGTGGAAAAACATGGTTGAGAGGAAGTCCGACCAAAGATTTCTAACAAGGCTCCACAAACATCTGTCTACTGCAGTATGTTATGGATTTTTTATTTGATTCAATTCCAACATTTGTGCACCTTCTGGGCTAAAATGTGTCCCCCCCATACTACCCTAGCTCATTGTACTTATATATTTATATACATATTGTCACACCCCAAGAGATTGTTCAGGTGACCATGTATATTTATATGCGTATTTCAACAGACATGGTTATTACAGGAATATACTGGTGAGATCATCTGGAATGATCCAGATGCTTTATCTCACCCAAAGGAACGGGTGAGAAAAGACAGTGAAGCAATGCAACATCTTTGATTTCCAAGCAGTGAATTCATGTTAAATCTTCATAAAAAATGGTGGGCAATCTTGACCCAGGCTCTTCGACAATTAAACCAGTGTTTTCAACGCACACCTTATGTACACATAAATACAGATTTGTACTAAATACAGAGACTCTTGATCATCGTCTTTGTGTGTACTGTGTCTCACGCTTTAAATGCGCATCGTGAGGAGATCCTCCTCTCATTAATAAAAATGTTTCGTCATTAATCTCCATCCTCTGCTATGATACTCATCAGTCGAAGCAGAGGCAACACCCGACCACCAGAGGGGGCTCCCGCACCACATGCGAGGGCACTCGGCGGAGTCCCGGAAGAGTCCACGCTCATCGCAAGGCTTCCGTTCTGCTCTGCTGCTGAACGGCCAGTGGCTGTTTGAGGTATTGCTAGGGAAGAGAGGGTCGTGGGAGGGTGGCTGGGGAGAGGGGGGAGGTGGGTTGGGGGATCGGTGACGGCAGGAGTTCACTCTGCTTTCTTGATGAAGATCTGTAAATGAAAACAAGAGGGAATATGGATCAATATCGTATGCGTCATGTCTTACTGTATTATTCATCGTGGGACGCAATATACCTCCCCCCCCCCACAGGGTCTCACCTCACTGAGTATGACCCACACCGGGGAATCTGTTAGCACCGTGAGGCGGAATGCCTCCAGGGGCCCAAAACTGGGGTCCACCTCCCCCTCGGCGATCCCGTTCTGGAACATTCCTGAGAACACAGGCCAGACCAGCTTTAGGAATACCAGTTGGTCGTGTTGGTCTGAGGTCCAGTGAAGATTAGCTCAGGGCAAGGCACAGCGGAACAAAGCCCACAGAACGTCGGTATTTCCATCCATCCATCCATTTTCCTCCGCTGCCTGAGCAGGGACTCCCAGACTTCCCTATCCCCGGACACTTCCTCCAGCTCTTCCGGGAGGATCTCAAGGCGTTCCCAGGCCAGCTGAGAGACATAGTCACTCCAGCGTGTCCTGGGTCTTCCCCGGGGTCTCCTCCCGGCGGGACATGCCAGGAACACCTCCCGAG
>JAOPJJ010000002.1:828787-840523 GCA_027122795.1 Enchelyopus cimbrius
CCCCCCGCCCCCCCCCACCGACGGCGAGAGAGAGACCTAACGAGAGATTCAGGCTAACATGGCTCCTCGACGCCCAGTCTAGTTTAACATATGGCATGTGGGGATGAGGGGGGGGCTGTTTTCTTTTTTAAACAGGTACATGCTCCTGGTACAGCGTTGCTCCTTTAAGGAAGCACAGAAGTGCAAATGAAGACGATCGAAATGTTTTGGGTGCACAACACAAATGGGGGGTGGGGAGTGGGGGCGGGGAAGGGACACAAAAAAATATGAATTAGTGAATGAGGGGTGGTGGGGCCGAATGGGCAGAAAACAAACAGTTATTGACAGTTTATTCCAGCTATGACGAGGTGGGGGGTGGGGGAGGGGCGGGGCCAGGGATCACATGGCGTACTTCTGGGTCCATTCCCGAGCTGTCTTGTTGTACCTGAAACAGAAACCACACACCGCTCAGAGGGGGAGGGGCGACACGCACACACCTTTAAGAGGAAACCTCTTTATGTCGGAACGTACGTAGGCGCTGACATCTGGGTGGACCCCATCAAATGCCCCCCCCCCTATGGCACACTGTGAAATCAGCCGTCACCATGGCGGTGAAACACCTGAAGTCCTTACAGCCGGGAGGCTACGGCTAACAACGGGTGTTTAGCTAGCTCATCTGTAACAACGGAGCATCTCTGATATTAGACAATATGGTGGCTGGAATCATGACGAATACCATTTACTGGTGATAAAACAGAGTAATGACTTCCATAGCAAAGCCTAAATAACCACCAGGAGAAACAATCATTGTTATTAATCACTGCTGGTCTTAAAGGAATATTCCGGTATTTTACACTTTTAAGTCTTATTTCTAGTTTGTTTATGATGAAATAGATCGGTTCAGGTGTTCATTTCACCGAAATGCAGCGTTTGGACAAGTTCAGCTTTTTTTGTAGCCCCACTGTCGAGGTACTGTAGAGGCAATAGGACCATTTGTCATCAGTCCTAAAGACCGATAAGTCATTTAACGTTTGTTAAATGACTGTTGACAGTGGGGCTACAAAAAAAGCTCAACTCAACCAAACGCAGCATTTTGGCAAAATGAACACCTGAAACGATCTATTTCATCATAAACAAACTGGAAATAAGGCTTCAAGTGTAAAATACCGGAATATTCCTTTAATACAACAAATTCTGCACATGTTCAATCAACGTCAGCAATTGACCGCCCTGCTCTAAAAGGTTACCGGACACCCATACATGCACACACGGTGCTCTGCAAGGTGCTATTCACACGCACACACACTACCACCACCACCACGTATCCTACACGATACATTAAGCATACGACAAAAGGACTTAAGACCATGAACAGTTTCTTATACATTCCATATTACCTACCAACAATGAATTCTGTAATTTGAAAGACTTCTTTCTTTTTGCACTATGAACCAACTATTGTGTCTGTCTTTTTTTTGTTAAATATGTACTACATATTTATATTTATTTTAACATATTTATTCATTTTGATGTATTTTGCACCATTTGGGGTTCTGAAAGTATCTTAAGTTTGATCGTCAGTATGTCCTGTACATATTGCTGAATTGACATAAAAAATGACTTGACATATTAGAAGATGCTTTAGGAACCACTCCAAAACCACCCCATGCTGCTTTGTCATCGGCACGAGCCAAACACTTCACAAGCATCCAATCACAGGACTAGCGGATCAATAAACACCCACAAACAAACAGGCGCTCCCGTATGTCCGGACCACATGGCGGGCTGTGGCCCTCCTAGCCAGGCAGGTTTGGATGAAGCCACAACCACAGCTAGATTAGTACCGAGAGGAAACCTCTCGTCACTGCAGAGAGCTCTGGACCAATCACACGAGGCAGAGCATGTGGGCGTGGCCTTACCCTCACAGCATAGCGTACTTTTCTGTCCACTCCCTGGCCAGTTTATTGTACCTGCGGGGTGAGGGTGACTTTACTGCCCCCTCAGGACTCCACACGGTTCATGTCGGACACGGGTTTTCCCGTTTCATTTGACCTCTGTACAAATCACGACCTCTGGCTTCTCTTTATAAAAAGGGAGCTGGCTAAACTTTGAACCAATACTGTGCCAAATATGTTCTTCCTCGCCATGCAGCGACCCAGGCCTCTACGGTGGCACCCACCAATCCAAACCAGAATCCAAATCACCCCCACCCCCCCCCCGTTTTGTTCTGCGGCAGTAATCAATTTTAACAAGCAGTAAGCCAAGTTCACAAATAAGGTGTTCCTTAAAAATAACCGGCTGGTCTAAATTGGTTTCCTGCTACCAAATAACCAGCGTGTGCACGTTAGCACCCCCAGGTGTTGGATTGCTGTAGTGACTCCAAATACATGCACAACATGAGCATTTCCTGTAAATCATGGCTACTTGTGTAAACTGGAAACATGAACAATGTTGCATCAGTAGCTCTGGCTACTGTTCATTATGAGAACAACGTACACCAAAAACATCCTGTTTACCGCTGAACTCCCAACAGGCACAAACCCATCTTAGTGCCAGTAAATTAGTGTTTCTGAGCAGGCGTACTGGGAGGAACCTACTTGTTGAGGTCTGTCTTGTAGATTCGGGCAATCTCTGGCACTAGTGGGTCATCAGGGTTGGGGTCACATAACAGAGAACAAATGGACAAAAGGACTGCAACAGAAGAGAGGTCAGGGGTCAGTAGGGATGCGTGTCCAGGGAGCTGTAGACCTGGTCTGAACACCTTGTGGTAGTACCACTACTGAGGAACTTCTCAGAGGGACACACACAATGTGGGTGGTGGTATCTCAGAGCTGTGGTCCTGGGTAGAACCAGCTGGTAGAGCATTACAACTGCAAGGGAGACAGGTTTGATTCCCACTGGCATGCTCAGAATGTATGCGCTGATGCCATCGTTAGCCGCTGTGGGTTAGAGCATCTAGCGGATTACATGTACTTTGCATTAGACTCTGGCCTACAGACCTGAAGGGTTAGAAAATAAGTTACCTTTAGAGATAGTTAACGCTGGGGACCACTGTGATCTCAATATATCCAGGCAGATGCTGCCGTTACTGTTTATATTTGGGTGATAAATTCTTGTAGTGAAGGCCACCTGTGAAAGAGAAGGATTGATAAAATGAACACGGCGATGACATACAAATCAAACTTCAGTCAACACTACGCCCAAACCGGATTACGATGAGAGCCCATGTAGGGGAATAGAATGGTCTACTGGCTCATCTGACTAGAAGGTGACCTTGATCAGGTCTGGGAACATAGACTGCAAAACCACGATGGGCGTAGCTTCCATGACGTCAGCATATCGTTCACACAGGCAGCACCGGGGAAGACAATCCCTACTTGTCATTTGTTTTATTGAGAGAGGGCATGAATGGCAGAATCGCTGCATTTTTAAAGGACATAATATGAAGAACTCGCCACGAGGACCTAACTGAACGCAGAGCCATGTTTAGTACGGACATCCACTGGCACCATCTCTGGGGGGCACGAGGTTTCTTGCACGCTCAAAAACCCCTCAATATTGAAACAAAGTGAACCGGCGTTGTCTGGCCCTTTAAATAAAGCCGTCACGATAGAACGCTGCGTTGCACGATAGAACGCTGCGCCATAGACAACTGCGCTGCAGTCTTAGAACCCCACCACCTCCCTCCCCCTCACCAATCTTTCTAAAGCATCTCTGGCAACATTCCTGACATACCAATAGTTGGCAGAGTGCCAAATGATGTCGATCCCACAAATTTAGATTTTTTGTCCACCCACTTACGTGTTTCTTTGGAGAAGCCTACTTTTTGGTGGAACACATTTGAACAAAATATTTATGACCCCCTAATGTTGACGCCACTGCGGACATCTAAATGGCTTTAGCTTCAACCCCACACACAACACACAAGGTGGGTGTGGTGGAATGCATTACTTCATCCTTCTGTACCTTTGACCGTTCAGCTGGGTAACAGGTATAGGACGGCACTTGTGGAACAAAAACAATAACTATTGCGTATGAGCTCAGCTCTGTTGATAGAAAATCGCGTCACCTGTAGGACATTGTGGCTCCTAGTAAATAAATACATAGTGATAGACCGCTGGTTAAACCTGATGACGCTTGTTGGAAAGGTGTGAGTGAGCCGTGAGCGGACCATGAGGCGGAGCACGTACCTTGGGTGGTTTAAAAGGATAATCTGTGGGGAAATGAATAGTGAGGAAAAATACTCCACCCTGGTAGGGGCTGTCGTTCTGCAGGGAAAACACAGAACGTCAGGCCTCATCTCAGACAACACTTCATCACGGTCATGTCAAGCAGTGTGTTATACTTACGGGCCCCATAATAGTTGCTTGCCAGTGAAACACTGGGGAGGAAAAAGGAACATAATGGTGTTTATTAGGGGTGTGAATCTCTCATGTAAAAGACGATATGATTCGTATTTAGATACATGGTAACGATACGATTCAAGAAAAGGTACATGTTGATAACAAGCGATTGGGTACGAATCAATTTGATGCGATTCAATGCAATTTGATGCAATTCAATGCAATTTGATGCAGTTCAAAGCATTCTGCACGTCTTAAATAGGCTATCGTGTCATAGGCTATCTCTGACCAATGACAGGCCGTCAATGTTCTCCAATCAAAATGGAGATGCACCAGGCCAAGGCATTGAGCGTTACGGAACAACAAGAGACAATCAAGTCAAACATTTGCGATATGAACAGATTCCTTGCCTTTAAATCCGAACAATGACCGATTCATGTCACGTATATATCGATACAAGGCTTCACGAATCGATGTAGTCGAATCTTACAGGTTAAAACCAAATACCGATACGAATTGGATAATCTTTACACCCCTAGTGTTAAGAGTTTTCACAAAAAGGGACAATGTTACACTGACGCACACCTCTCATTACTATGTATAATGATTTATTTAAAGTGTGACAAGGAAAAGTGGACTTACAGTCGTCACCGACCGGGCCTGCGGAGCACTGAGCCGGGGGATCTCTGGACAAATCACTGAGCTCCTAGAGGACAGGAAGCACACGTAAAACAGAGGTCAGTCAGCACACACACCACGGGTCACCATAGGAACGCACGCACGCGCACACGCACACACATACACACACACACACACATACCTAACAATGTTATTGCATCTGAATACTTACAAAAACAGACCTAAACACACACACACACACACACACACACAAACAGGTATCAGGATCAGATGAGGCAAGACAGCAGAGCGACAACTCTTGACCAACTTGTTTATCAATGGAGAACATTCCATGCCAGAACGCGGTGCTACTGAACGTGTCAGACATGGAGACTTCCTCCACAGTCCGACATGGGACAGAGACAACGTTTCAGAGCCTGGAACCCAGCATTTGTTTGGGAACAACAGACCAGGTGTAGATTACACCAGAACCACTGTGGTTCCACAGTGCTGTTTAAAAAGGGCTGTTTGTGTGATCAGGTGTGATGTTCATAAGACATTACAAACCGCTTTGGAAATCTACCCTTAAATCTGGGGGCTAGTTTACAACCTACTCTACAGTAGGGCGGAATGGGCCCTTCAAATGTGGCACTCACTCATTAGTAGTGCTGAGAAATGTGTTATTTATATGAAATAGTTGACAGGCAAAAGGTGTAGTGGACCACTGTTCTGAAGACTTTCTTTATAGTCTATTGGAAGTAGCAATGCTGAATGCGAAATACTAGATGTCACCTTTTTGTACCCAAAATAAGAGTTATTCTCTGTTGGTCAAAACAGCGCCAATCGCATCCAGATCGTGCTGGGGTCCCTGGTAGGGATGTCCCGATTCGATATTTGGATCGGAACGGCCGCCGACATTAGCAAAAAATGCATATCGATATCGGATCGGCCTGCACGGGAAAATCCGGATCCGGTCCGCGTTTTTCAGCACACCTAGCGACCCGTTTGTGTGTTTTGCAGTTTTTAAACAGTTTACAATATTTGCACTGATGGCTTTTTATGCCTTGGTTTACACTCTTGTTGTTCAAGAGCAGAGCACTGATGCCCATCCAGTTTGTGTTGTTAATTGACTATTTATTATTTTGTCTATTTTGTGTTTATTTAACCCCGTTAAGAATAAACAGGTCAGCTTTTCATTACCAACCATTGAGGATTACTCAAACTAACCAAATTAAGTTGGCTAGTTGTTGTTAAGACCCTTAACAACTTGTTGTTGTTGTTGTTGTTGTTGTTGTTAAAACCCTTTTCAACATGAGTCTGACAACAAAATAAGTAAATATCTTTAATACATGCTTGGATCGGCCGATACTAAAAGCTACAATATCTGTATCGGATCGGAAGTGCAAAAAGCTGTATCGGGACATCCCTAGTCCCTGGTATCTCCTCGTTCAAAGCCTGATGTATAGATGACGTAGACAATGACAATATCTAACAGAGTAGCCTTATGTTAAGGCCGCCCTTTATCAACAGGAGCATGACATGCAAACCCTGTAGCTATTCAAATAGGAAACAAAATGGTTTCCAGAGGGCACATGTCACATGACCCAACCAACAATAACAGCACAACTAGCACTCATTACAAACCATTGGTTTGTTGTACCTTTGTTTTTAACATTTGTACAAAATATTTATTCATAATTAATTTCTGGTGTTTATGCTCAGACCAGAGCCGTTGCTATCAGACTAACCCGGCCAAACTGAACACATGACATCAGGGCTGGGCGACATTGCAGGTGTACAATGTAAATGGGTAAACGATTTGCCAGATATCCATCGAGTGAGTTAAACATACACAAGGCTTTCTCAGAAGTGCTGTAGTACTAACAGACTTCAGCACGCAAAACCATTAATACAGCCACTCCACAGTACAACCCAGTATCTAATGTCGGCTTGCTATCCACAATCAGCATCCAACCTGAACACCTTGTACGAGACGTTGCTATAGACACCAGCATGGCGTCTGATGCCAGGCCACCACTCACCGCCGTATCTCGTGTGACTGCTCCACTGTGGACGTCTCAGTGTGCAGGGCGTGGTAGAACATATGAAGAGGGGTGTAAGATCTTGTACTGCAGTTGCATTACCGACTCAAGCATCATTAACTCTTTATGGTCTCAAATGTTAACACTATGGATGCACCTGTTGATAAAAGGTACTGCCTGCACAATCCAACGAATGACGTGACAATGTCATTTCTGGTATCTACCAAAGAAAATGAAGGTATCTGAAATCAGGTGAATTACAGGCTGTCCTTCTTCCTGTGACTAGAAGTGTCAAGATGCTGTAAAATGGACGCTCCCTATTTTTTATTTATATTTTGTAGTACTATGTATACACACAAGTGATTGTGGTTTGATGTTGGACAGCCTCTCAACAGCCTATTTGACAATGAAAGTTGAATTCTAGGTCACACCAAGACTGCATAACAAAGGTCAACCCTCAAACACAAGCATTGGAATCGTCCAAGCTAAACCAAGTGGCCTCAAGCAACAACTGAAAGGCAAAAGCCTCCGAAAAAACTAAAAGCAGCATAACTTCCTCCTTGTATCGGTTCACCGATGAGTGGTACTGCCCAGAGAAGGAAGAGGAACGATCCAAAACAAGCTTAACGGGTTGGACCACCATGTAGACAATGATAACAGCCAGTATGCGGTGGTGTCGTCAGGAGAGAGGGGGACGACACCTTGGTTAGCTCGAGATTCTGTTCATCCGACGTGAGTATTGTCAAAGAACACAGCCCTGTGTGTACTACAGGTGTCTGATCGACCGCCAAGGAGAGAAGCTGAAACACTCTCAGGGCAGGGGGTGGGGGGGGTCATTGCATTTGGTCTTTCTTTGAGGTTTTACAAATATAAGAATAGAATGAAAATGTAAGCAAATACTCCCGGCTCTCACACTGAATGGCGATGGGAGTCCTACCGCGGAGATGGTGTTTGGGGAGCCCTTCCTTGGACCTTATTCTTTCTAAAAAAATAAAAAATGACGTCCCTCGCTCATGTTTCATTAATAATCATTTAATAGCCACGTGACAAAAATAAAACCATTAGAAATGTGCGTAGCAGTGGGATCCCTTAAACATTGTGAACATGCAGGGACTAGTGTGGGGGGCTATTTTTACACCACAAGCGTGTTGGGGGGGGGGTGCAACACACCAGCGCTCGGTGGTGAAGACACCGCTATGGCGGGGTTTGAATTTCAGGCTGGAGAAACCCGAATGAAAGTTGTGCTGTGTGTCGGTATGTGACATGCAGTCTGCTGCATCGGATCGCATTTCTGCTATTGCTTGAGTTGGCAGTGAAAAAAGGGCCGGCATAAACATGGGCCCGTGTTCCTGGGTCTGTGCGACCCACAGAAGCTGCAGTGCAATACAGAAGGGATTGAAGTGAAACAGTATACATCATTACCAATAGATTAGGGGTAGAAATGTGGTTCATCAAACATGATGCCCCGCAAAAGCTGCCCTGTTTGCAGTCATATTGTGATAACCAGTGTATAAAACCAGTGTATAGAACCCGTACGGCTCCACACAGGGCTTTGATGGTGAGGTCAGTGGAGTGGGCTATTGTGATAACCAGTATATGTAACCAGTATACCCCGTAGGGATCCAAACAGGGCCTTGACGGTGAGGTCAGTAGAGTGGACTATTGTGATACCAGTACATATAACCAGTATTACCAGTAGGGATCCACACAGGGCCTCAGTAGAATGGGCTATTGTGATACCAGTATGTATAACCAGTAGGGTTTCACAGAGGGCCTCAGTGGTGGACCATTGTGATACCAGTATACATAACCACTATAACCAGTAAGGCTCCACAAAGGGCCCCAGTAGTGGACCATTGTGTGGATGAAGCGCTGCAGTGGCCGCACCGTCATGACTTCAGACTCACATTAACACACCGTCTCCACCACACAGCCGTCACCACGCGACCCGGACGGTGATGTGGTGCATGGATGAGGTGTTTACACTCCTACACCTGTAATCTTTTAACTCAATGAGACCGGGCGGAGAAGTTAACGAGGCTAGCGTTAGCTAGCGTTAGCTCCGCAGCAGCGCTGACGGACGATAGAGCAAATCATTTAGCACAGATGCGAATCAACCAAATACGCGTTCTGTTGTGGATGAAGAGGTGTAAAAACAAATAAGCATCACGTTACCTTATTAATTCGTTTTAAAGCCATGGTGTGTGTGTGGAGGGACCGAGTGTCGAGGAGGAGGAGGAGGAGGAGGAAGGCCGGCTAGCTGATGCTAACTAGCTAGCATCTAGGACTCGGCTCACTGGAGACGAGGGCTGCAGATAAATACAAGTCACTTTTGAATCCGGATTGCCCTTCGATCTGTCTACACTCAGGTGTCGCGTCGACGTGAACAAGATTAGCTTTTCAGCACCACCCGAAACCCCGCTGTTCAGATAACAGAGCGGAGCAAACAACTCAAAATGTCTTCCTTAGCGGAACATACACTCGTAGTTATCCCGGGGTAGGCGATTGGGCCACGGTCCGAACGCACGGTGGGCGGTGCTGTAATCCGTCATTGACCAATCCCTGGTCAAGACGTACCATAGGGATGGTACCTGATTGGTCATTAATGGAGATAGGTACCGCCTACTGTACGTTCGGACCCTTGGAACTCGCAGACCCCAGTCTCCAAGCCAAATAACGTCAGTCCGCCACCGGCTCAATGAACGCAATCTCGGAACATTACATGCCGATATAACTATTTTTAGGAACGTTTACATATATTTATCGATAAGTTGTATGTATGTCAATTGGCGTCGCTAGACCCGGCATTCAAATAATCCTTCCCGAAAATGAATGTATTGTAGTGCTATTTGTGTTACATGAATTATTGTTTTGATCATGTATGTTAATGTGTTCTAAATATATGAACATTATACCACAAAAACGTGACGCACCCCCTTTCCCAATGGCATTGGTTTATTCCAAAGGTTGCAGGATGAAACCGGCTCCGAACAGCAGGTATACGACAACACACAGCACCCTGCATCCAAACACACAGCACCCAGACCCTGCATCCAAACACACAGCACACTGACCCTGCATCCAAACACACAGCTCTCTGCATCGGTGCTTTGGAGATTCAGGCCACGGTCAGTTGCAGAAGTGGCCATTAAATCCTCAATCCGCTTTTCAAAAGTGTGATTATATAATCAATTTGACACACTCAATGTTAATAGATGGTCAGTACCAGTTGCACCAGCTATCCATCAATCAGTTGGTTGGCGTGTACCATCTTATTTAATAAACTCAGGGAAAGCTGTTTGGATCTTATTGCAGGAAGCTGGTATCCTTCCCACCGCTATCACATGTTATAGTTATTCCCTTCAGTTACTTTACAAGTAACTGAACTTTACAATTCTTCATGTCAAGATGCAGATGGTAGTAGAAGGGCTACCCGAAAACAAAAATATAAACCCTTAAACCAGATCCTAACATCAAAACCCTTCAACGGACACTAATGCTAACCTTAAAACCAAACCCTTAACCCAATAACAACTCTAAAACCAAATCCAAACCCGAACATGACGGCTTACGCCGGTTTAAACCATACCCTTACCCTAATGCTACACCAAACCCAACCCTATCCTAACTCCAAAACCAGATCCTGACTCTAAAACTAAACCTTTGTTAACCCTCAAAACCAAACTGTAATCCTAACACTAAGCATAAACTATCAGTATCAAATTATCTTATCAGTCACCCAGCTATCACTTATTTGAGATCTCTTGGAAACACCCCATACCTCTACACCTCCTTTGTACCTCAGACTCAATGATAGAAAGACTTTCTTTGTGCTGAACTATTTGGATTCCTGCCTGGTGTAAAAAAGCCAGCCCCAGGCCTGCATGAAGCCCCCGGTAACAAGAACAAGTTCCATGCAAAGCAGTAAAAACAATGAAGGAGATGATACCAGCCGCTCTAGTCTTCATCAAGTGTGAGGTGAGAGCCAGCCACTGGTCTGTAGTGGTTGGGTTCCTTGGGGTGTGGGGGTCATTCCTCTACCTCAAAGGTCCTATCCTGTCTCCAGGAATTGTACATAATGTGGCCTGAATTTTGAGCCATTCAAAGGGTAGTTTTTGTCAAATGTCAACAGTCAAAAACGAATTTATTTTTCTGGAAACATTCAATTGTCTGAGGAGGAAATCCCCTGAAGGTCAATGGATATACAGTTTACATATATGTTTCTAAAATATTCATATTTTGCCTTTGAACTGACATCGGCGAGTGCGACTTGTTGGTTCGCCCACTAGAGGGCGGTAAACTACTACATTAAGATCAGACCAGGAACCTCTCTCACGGTGTGATTTTGTATATATCTCCGCATTAACATCTGCACTTATAGTTACTCCAATATTTAGGCTAATTGACTTTGATTGTCAGTAGGCCTATAATCTTAAAATATAAAAGCATGTCATGAATATAATTTTCTTTATATTGTTGGACGGGGATATGAATATCATTTTTCCATGTAATGATAAAGAAACAGTACATTTATTATTTTACTTCCAAATATAATTGCACTGGCAATTGCACAATATAGCCTAACTAAAATCATATCATAATTATGTGTATACAAGGGTACAAGGGTTCCTATCAGTTCTTTTAGTGGGCCTAACTTAACGAAAGTTGTCTCATGTATTTCACCTTTGGTTGGTAGCCAGCGTGCTTGTAAGGTTGGTTTGGACAGGGGGTTTCTGAACATGTGTTTTCCTTGG
>JAOPJJ010000002.1:855224-869060 GCA_027122795.1 Enchelyopus cimbrius
CATAGTGTGCTATGCAGAGCACAGCCCACTAATAAGAAGAGACGCAAGCAATATTAATAGTTGGCTGTGCTCCGCACTGCCCACATAGACATCTATAGCTTTGCTATAGAGGTGTCTATAGTGGGCTGCGGAGCACAGCCCACTAATGATAATAATAGTGATGATCATAATAATAATAATAAATAGAGCTGTGAGCAGCAATGAAGGGGTCAAGCAGAGTAGGCCAGAGTGGCCGCATCAACAAAATAGAACTAGGTCAGACACATGGCCGTCAGCACTTTGGTTTTTGAACCCCATCGTCGCTGCTTGGAACATGCTGTCATCAGTTTTCACATCAAAACATAAATGATTGGCTGAGAAATTATCACACTTGCAGAAATTGGAATGCCCCTGCCCCCTCTGTAGAGGTCAAATGTCACCAAATTATTTGTGCATCATCAGGAGGGGGTTGCATGACTATGAGCCAAATTTGGTTTGGATACATGAAAGCCATGCAGAGATATGAGATCATTGCAGTGCTCTTGCAATCAAAGGTCACCAAAGGTCAAAGGTCACAATTTTAGAGGGGTGTCCCCAGGATGATGAGACTATGTTCCAGGTTTGGTTATGATACGGGATAAGGGTTGCTGAGAAATGGGCTTAAGTTTGATTGGCTGTCACGGCTGAACGGTTATGAATTTGAAAAAAGCTGGTTCACCCATTTGTTCAGCTTGGCCTGAAGAACATATTAGCCGAGTTTCAAGAAGATTGGACAACATTTGTTGCCTGTGGAGAGGAAATATCGATTTTGACCATTTTCAAATTGGGAGGTCTGACACTATCACCTGGCATTGAAAATACGTTTAGAATCCACTCATGTGAAGAAAAAATAGTGAAAACACATTTTCTTTCATTTAAGCGCCTCCTAGAGGTCAAAGGTCAGTTTGGGTCTCCCAAGGATGATGGCATGGGTCCATCTACCAAGTTTGGTTATGATAGGTCAATGGGTTTTATAGAAATCAGCTTGCTTCCTGTTTGGCGGCTTTGTTGTTGAATTTGATTGGATGATGTTGCTAAACGGTTTTGAATTTGAAAATCTGTCCCAATATTTTTTATGAGGCTTGGTCTGAGGATCATCCTTGTCAAGTGTTGGGAAGATTGGCCAAAAATTCTCGGAGGAGAGGCGTTTTTAAGGTTTTTGACAAAATACAAAATGGCGGACAATCCATCTTGGCGGAAAATGGTGGAAAATGAAGTCATAGGGTGTGTCGAACTCGGGTTGGCCCAAGGATTCTAAATCTGCCTTGTTTGTGAAATCGGATGAAGGGGTCAAACGTTATAAATATGAACACGTGTCCAACTTTGACCTGTTGATGGCGGGCGCTAGAGCTGTTGGGCTAGTGACGCCAACATTGCTGTGGGTGACCATGGGACTGTCCGGAATCAGTGTGCCAAATTTCACAAAGTTTTTACCAACGAGGCCTGTGGGCTGCCATAGACTCCCATGGCGGAATAATAACAACTAGACCAGTGTCTTTCAACCTTTTATGTGCCACGGCACACTTCAGACAAGGAAAAAATCCCATGGCACGCCAACATGTTATAAAAAACGAAATTATTTAAAAAATAAATAAATACATAGTAGCCTTTACATTTATTGTTCAAGAACTTATAACTCACAGTGTGAAATCTGGGCCTGTTTAGATGCACACAAACGTGGTATCCTGGCAGAAATTGATGAGAGGAGACACGCGTAGTTCCTCATCAATTGATCGCAGACCTTCTCTGCAATCAACTGATACACAGAGAACGGACGCACAACGGACACGGTGCAACAGGATCCCCAGTGAAGGAAAAACCAAATGACAGATACGTGACACTGTACGCACACTCGGCTCAGACTGGCTCTTACACGGAGGAGACCAATATTTTTTTTTTTTAACCAATGAAGTGATCGCATCATTTTTCACGGCAAACCTGTCCATCTCTCACGGCACAGCAGTGTGCCCCGGCACAATGGTTGAAAAACACTGAACTAGACAATTCCCCGCTGGGAAATCGGGAGAGTGGGCTGTGCGGTTTGCCCCGTGATGAAACAATGATGAAAGCTAAAGCAAAAGTTGAATCCCACGTTGATAATTTGGACTTTTATCTACATTTTAAAGTTTGAATGGTGCGTCTAGGTCAAACTATGCCAGATATATCGACTTTTGAAATAATCTTTCTCTTTCTCTGAACTCTACAAAAGCAGTCAAATATGGGCCCTCGATATAAATATATACTTATATTATCACACGTTAAACCAAAAAAGAACATGTCAATACTTTCAAGCCACATCGCAATTTATTTTACCGTAGAAATCACTAAAATGAATGATCCGTAACCCACTTCCGCATTTGTTGTGCGCGCTCCCGCAAGCTGCATGCAGATCTCGGCATGGATGCATTTCTTGGCGTAACACCTGGCACTGGGAGGTTAGGGTTATTGCGCCGGTTCGACCAAACGCGGCGATTGTCCCAGTGGTTAACAATCTCTGCTATCAATATCACAGCGGCCAGGTGCCAGGTTCTATTCATTAGAACGTTAGAACGAGATCTGTGGTCAGCGGGGGTCCGCTCAGTGCGCTCGCTGCCCGCTAGTTAACCCGTCTCCGGTGGAACAGCCATCTCAACCACAACCACAAACTAGCTGGTTTGGTTCTGCGTTAGTACTTAGAGTCCATCCCATGCCGGACCCCCTGTGGTTTCATCACAGCAGAGGCTGCCTGTCTCCTCAGGACAAAGGGAAGTCAACACCTCATTTAGCCCTGCAGGTAAATAAATAATAAAAGCTCAAATCCCTTTCAGGTTTGAGGGAACAAACGAGAGCAGAGCCCTCGTGGAACGTATGACACGAGAGAGAACGCTGGGTGGAACCGAATGAGGCCGTGTGAGGGAACCGCGACAACAAAAGACTGTGAGTCTTTTGTTGTCAAAAGACAATGAGCACGGGTTCTACGGAGCATCAGGCCCCATCTGTTGTCTCCTAATGACCTCACACACACCTTTAATTACACGCACACACACACACATAGAAATGCACACAAGCACGCACAGACACACACACACACACACATATTCAGTTAAATATGTATAAAATAAAAAGATAGAAGACAGATAGAGATCTAGAGGAGAGGAAGAGGAGGACAGGTGGAGGGAAAGAAGAGAAGGAGGAAGAGGAGAAAAAAGGGAGGAAGAAAGAGAAAGAGAGGAATAGAAAGAGAGAGGGAGAGTCACCCTCCCTATATAGCCATGCTAATAATATGCTTAATTTTACATCACCAATAATAATGACAACACTTAAGAAGAAGAGTTCAGATTGAGGTTGGTGGATTCGTTATATTCTCCTTTTTAATGCTTTCCTTGGTTGCGTGCTGGGTCTGCTTCATACTCACTCACTACAGGGTCATTAGTGAGTGCTGCTGCTCTCTAACCAACATGGTCTCACAGGAATCCGTGAAATAAAAACAAACTCAAAATCTGTGATGGGCCCACGGAATCACTGAAATTTCCGTGACACACACGGATTTCGCTCCAATGCAAGTTGATACCTAGGTTGGATTAGAGTTAAGGTTAGGGTTAGGGTTAGAGTGTTATTATTTTGCATTGGAGTGAATTAATGAGTCATTAACATGTATTGTAGCGAAATCTCTGCGTAAAACCCTCCCTAAAACATTGCGTACGCCCAAACCTCTGAATGTGCGTACGCACAAAAATATTCAGATTTATAAAACCGTGCACACATGTACACACTTCGTTATAAATACCAACGTGCGTTGAAATTGCCGTGGGTGCACGAGCGCCGTGCTCCTCCCAAGTTCATCCTATAAAAGTCCTTAAAAGGTCAATGCTAATTCATCAATCAATATTGCAAGTATATATGGAGTCTTTGCTGACCTATCATTACACCGAAAAATGGATACACCTTCCAAGAAGAGTGCGTTTTTCAAATTGGGAGATAGAAGTGCTTCTCAATGAAGTTGACCACCGCGAAAGCATTTTGTAAACATTTAAGTGATACAGTTGGTCTGGCCGAGGATTGTGATTTGAAAGGGTTGTAGTGTGTTGAACATAATATTGCCTCAATTCATATTTCATAATGGGTGCTTTTTGTAAAATGGATAAATAAATCCGAAGTCATAGTATGTGGTGCGCAATGTGCGTTGGGTATCGGGAGGCGTGTTCTTCTTTGGCGTTATTGGCTTGCAAACCGATATGGTGCATTACCGCCAACAACTTCCTGTTGTCGTCTCCGCACTGTTTTCCGCAAGGAATTTTTCTATAATCACGACGTTGGCGGTGAAAGATGCATACACACATTTCATCCCTGTTTCCACAACATTTTCATGCGCAGAGACCTTTATAAATGACGCCCAAGGTTGCTCTAACGTACACTATGAAGCTTTGGACACAGGAGACAGCAGCCTGTAGGTTGACCTCTTCTGTATTTTACTTTGTACCAAGGATAACAAACATCTTGTCCATTGCTCTGAGGTTTGATAAATGATGGCAGCATTTGTACTTTGCGTTTGTCTTGCTAGATATCTCCGGGCTCATGTTGGACTCAGCACTGACCAAATGTTCAAAATGAATCAAAATCAATAATGCTGAACTTGCTCACGGTCGTGTTTTCGGTGAAAACTACACTTTGTAAATTGTAAATTGATACACTTTGCATGGGTCTCAAAGCCATTTTAATAAAGGCTGATAGTATTTACATTCATTTTGTCATCTTTTATTACATTCAATAGATAAATTCACGTTGCATTGGACTCAAAGTCACCATTTCAAATTCAATCAATGGCAATAAAACTCCTTCCCTATGGGCTTGTATAACTTCATTAGCTGGGCCTCAAACCTGTCCCACTGGAAGTTATTGATAACAAAACATGTTGATATTAACCCATAACACAAAATTACAGACACATTTATTTTAACGATAACAAGCTGGAATGGTTTGTCGCTCTTGGTTTTAAAGCTAATTCCCAACCCAAGCATTCTTACACATTTAAAATAATTAACAGGAGCAATTGTAATGTGATTCGGGTCTGGCTGAGGAGTGTTCCTCAGCCAGATTCTGTGGATTCTGTAGATTCTGTGGAACACTTGGAGTCCAGCGGTCTCTGGCAGAGACGTGTTTACCTCGTAGAAATACAGAGTAAAATAAACGCAGCAACAGATGTGCGGCGTTCCGCCCTGTAAACAATAGAACAACATAAATTAAAGCCTCAGCCTGCTGAAAAGTCTTAACCAGTCAAAGGGGAAATATAACAATCTTCAGACACACACACACATACATACACACATAATTACTATTCCCTAGTTTGATTGATGGAAAGGAATGTTGTAGATATTGTTGCACACGTTCAGCTGACTGAAGCAGTTCATCCCGGGCCGTCTTCAAGCCCATAAAGTGTTGTGCACCTTAATGCCGGTTCATGGGCAGTTCCTGGACAGAAGAAGCATTTGTGGAGACCTATGTACATAGCATGGTCCTCACAGAGATTAAAATAAAGGATGTTGGGGGCAAATTGTATCGACTCACCCAGAATATAATAAAGAATGAAAACATTACTGGAGGTCCGTACATCATGTTTATAAAATAAAAGCAGAAACGTTTCAGGGTTTCATGTATCATTGTGTAAACTGACCCAAACTCACCTCAATGATCTCAAGATGAACCCGGAACAGGTTCACCCCCGGAGGTGAAACACAGGTTAATGCGTGCATCGTCTCTGATTGGCTCAAAGGGTGACCGGCGATGTCACTCCCATACCAACGGTAGAAATTACATCATCCACACCAATGAACATTTCTCACTCTCTCTCGGTCTCTTTTGTTCTCACGTTCCCTCCCTCTCTCACCCCATCCTCCCTCTCTCCACCTGTTGTCTCAACGTTCAATTCAAGTCATTTCAAAAGGCTTTAGCGGCACACTAGGTGTATGTTTACTTCGCTCTCTTTCTCTCTCTCTCTCTCTGTCTCTCTCGCTCTCTCTCTCTCTCTCTCTCTCACGTGTCCTGTTTAGCACATTCTGGAGTGTGTGTGTGTGCGTGCATGCGTGTTTTCGTGCGTGTGTGTGTCTCCTTGACCCAGGGACGGTCTTGGACGGCAGGTCCAGGGGGTCCGGCTGGTTGAGGTCCTGCCGGGGGGTCTCCAAGGAGCCCAGACCTTGACTGACTGATTAATGGACTGGAGGGCAGTCAGCTGGTGGGCTTCCAGCACCTCCCCCCCGCTCCTCTGGGCCGGGTGCAAAGAGAAACATCCTCTGATGCTCCTATGCCAACCCTCAGCACTCTCCAGCAAAGCCCTTACCTTCCCCCCCAGCACTCCCCCATCCTCTCTCTCTCTCTCTCGCTCTACCCTGGAATTTCAGACGTTGGGGAAATTAATGTTCGGATCAAGCAAGGAGGAGGAGGAGGAGGAGGAGGGTAATGCAAAGCGCATCTGAGATATCTCTCTCTCCCTCCCTCTTTTTCTCTCTCTCTCCCTCTCTCCCCCTCTCTATCTCTGTCTCTCTCTTTCTCCAGGCCGGTGGTTGGGTTGGGTCTCCTCATGGATCTCTGGGTCCGCTCCCGTCCTCACATCTCATTACAGCCAATGAGGCTGCAAAGACTCACATCAAAGCCAGACTGCAGCCCTCAGTGGCAGACATGGTGCATCGTGTGTGTGTGTGTGTGTGTATGTGGGCCTGTGTGAGAGGAAGTTGGTAAAATGCGAGTCAGGCGAAAGGCCTCATAAATACACAGGATGTCAAACCCAACGTTTACGTTTTTTCGGTCTGCGTTCTTTGCATAAACATTAGCGGCCTGATATGCAAACACAGAGAGCCGCCATCAGACATAAATCCATGCCGCGCTGCTCCTCTTACATATTCATTATTCCATGGTTTTGGGGGCGGAGCTCAAAGACCTGACCTTGAATACATTGAGGTGCAGGGTGAAGTGGACGGGCAAGGGCGGGGTGGGGGGGTAATGTTGCAGTTTGTGGTCACCGCTCTGACTACCCATGATTCTTCACTGTGATCCATCATGGCGAGCGGCAGCGTTTCCCCGTGGCCGTAGCACGTCGTTAGCATACGGTCGTTTGTTTAAAATGATTTATAATGAAGAGGAGAGCGTCTCAAACTCCTTCTAGACGTTCTGGGTTTGGAATGACTGACCCTGGCTTGCACGGTCACATGATGCTGTCTGGCAGGTTGTGATTGGTTGGCTGGGTGGTTGGTCACTGGGTTTGTTGGTTGGTTGGTTGGTTGGTTAGTTAGTAAGTAATAGTTGATGGTTGTAAAAAACCAATACATTTGTCAGTTAGTTGGTTAGTTTGTCAAATAGTGATTGATTGGTCAGTTAGTTATTTGGTAAGTCAGTCAGTCATATGACAGTCATGTGTATGTGTGTTACATACACATACACATACACAAACACACACACAAAAACACAAACACAAGCATAAACACGCAAACACACGCAAAAATATAAAAAACAGATACACAGGACCGCACACACACACACACACACACACACACATGAGCCCGGGCACAAGAGCACAGCAGAAGGCTGTAGGTGTGGAGAAAGAGCAGGTGTGTTGTTGTTGTGTTGGCCCCAGGCCCCCGGGGGCCCAGCAGGTCAAAGACACACCAGCAGGGCTGGACTTAGTTCACTAAAGTTTAGAGTGGGTCTCACACGGTCACTGGGCCGGATCAGGGACTACCTGGACCAGTCCGACCTTGGACTCGACTCTAGGGCAGTCCTGTTGTCCTTTGTGTACTTCACAGTGTGTAGTAGTTGTGCTACTTGGTTACAGACCTTGTGGATTTGTGTCTTTTTGTGTTTTGCCTCTGTTTGTGTGTGTGTGTGTGTGTGTGTGTGTGTGTGTATGTGTGCATGTAAATGTGTGTGCGTGTGTGTGTGTGCGTGTGTGCATGTTTATGCATGTGTGCGTGTGTGCGTGTGTGTGTCTCTCAGTTGTGTGTCACTCCTCCTCACATCTCCAGTCTTGTTTTGTGTTGGGGGTCCCTCAGCTTCTCTCCCTCAGGGGCCCCCGGACGAAGAGCGGGAGAAAGTTTTACAACCACACTCTACTCTACGTTCCCCTCAGCCCTCCTCTCTCTCCTCCTCCTTTCATCCCTCCCTTCCTCTCCTTCACATCCCTACGCTCTCATCCCTCCATCATCCCCCGCTGCAGCCAGCAGCTGCTCAGAGGAGAAACACACAAAGGTCTTTCCTTTCTCTCTCTCTCTCTCTCTCTCTCTCTCTCTCTCTCTCTCTATGCCTCTCGTTCTGTTTCTCTCTTGTGCACATCGCTCTGCTTCTCAAACTCCCAAGCATTCTCTCTCTCTGTTTTCCTCTCCCTCTCAGGCTCTCTCTCCCACTCTCCCTGTCACCCTTGCTCTCTCTCTGTCTCTTGCACATCTCTGTTTTCTCTCTCTCTCGCTCTTCCTTCTTCTCACCATCTTTCATTTTGTTTTCCTTTCCTGCTGCCCCCCCCACCCACCCACCCTGTGACTGACTGACAGTGGCCCCTCCTCACTGCCACTGAAAGCAGCCCTTTCTCTCGGCTAATTAGCAGATTGTGCCGTTAAATGATTGAAGAAGTCGGGTTTATGCGGGCGCCGGCGATCATCACTTATTCAGGCGGCGGGCCGCTGCTTGTGCCCACGGTAAATTAATTTACTCCAATTAGCAGCCCCTGTCCGTGTGCATCACCGCCTACACTTAGGTCCCCTTTAAAAAGTAATGCACTTATTGGGTCTCTGTCGTACAAGATACATCCCATGTTCACTGAAGGGTGACGAACACACACATCACACACAAGAAAATGTTCTCTTTTCTTTCTCTGTTCTCTCTCTTTCACATTCTCTTCTCTTTCCCTCCCTCTTTCCCTCTCCCTCCCTTTTTTTCTAACCAGCATTAACACCATGCAATTCAGCGTTAGCGCCATGCTAATCTGCGCTAGCGCCTTGCTAACAGGCGTTAGCGACGTCCTTTTGACCACCAAGGTTGGATGAAGTTGAGCCGCCAGCCTGTGTTGGTTGCGTAGCGACTGGAGGAGACGGAGGAGACGGGGAAGACAGGGAAGACGGAGCATGTTGAGGTTCTGAGAGAACACAGAGACACGGAGAGGAGAGCCAAGTATCCGTTCACTTCCCAATCTATCAGTATTTGGACGGAGGGAGACAGCAGGGAGATGCATCCTTACGTTGTCCAACTCCACGAACACGCTGCCAGACACCGCCTCCATAACTCAATGTTCACCTCTGCTACATATTTTCATTGGCAGCATATTGAAAAGGAATACATCTTCATAAACAGTTACATTTTTTGTTGTCTGATATCATACTATGAAATACCACAGCCTTTTTGTAGAGGGAATCCAATGGAAAAAAAACATCCCATTCAATATTGGGATTGGAATGTATAAACACATAGTATTCATTATTCCTCTTGTTTTAACCCAGTATAAATTCCTGTGTTCCTACCTAAAGCTATCTTTAATCAGCCCTCACTACTTCCAGGTCAAAAGTCAAGTTTAGTCTAGGAGAGATGGATGACCTATGACCCCAGAGATGAATCCTGTCCTCTACATTCTTTGTAAATGATTTAATTGAATTCAAGATCAGATCCCAACATATGGAATGTTGTGCATCAACTCCTGTCCGTTCTTAGTTATATAAGTTATTTTCCCAAATCTCCTAAACGAGACCTGGCTCCAGACCTTGAACAGTGGAACCTTCTGGAAGGAGGAGGAATCGTGACGGTTCACCTCTTCCAGGAACATCTCACCGGCAGACTTGCGATTATCGAGCTCTGGTCGTCTGCGCACTGTGATCAGCAGTGATCTGTAGTGATCAGGATTGATCTGGAGTGATTAGGAGTGACCAAGGGTGAACAAGCGTGATCAGGAGTGATAAGGAGTGAACGAGCGCTCTAGACACTACAGATGTTCCATGGGTCAACAAGTTGCATGACAATAGCTGAGCTGGACCAATCGGAGGAGGGCGTTTGTTTTTGTTTGTACGAGCGGTGACGAGAGCGGTGAGGAAGAGGTTCAGAACAGACAACGCACTGTAGTGTTGCCCCATTCACTCCAAGTAGCACCAGTAACTATTAAACTGATTGAAACGTAGCAAGCCTTACAGTCTGGGGTTGGTTAGGGGTTAAAGGTGAACGCCATCTCACTGAACATGCAGC
This sequence comes from Enchelyopus cimbrius, assembly GCA_027122795.1. NCBI lineage: Eukaryota > Metazoa > Chordata > Actinopteri > Gadiformes > Gaidropsaridae > Enchelyopus > Enchelyopus cimbrius. Next base: position 865,431 of record JAOPJJ010000002.1, read on the forward strand.
TTTTGGAAATGAGCTCCATAATGTCCACAACTCATCCATCAGCGTTACACATTAGAGGTTGTCCATCCATGCCTCCTGTGTGTTTCTCTTTGAGAGTTCCTCCAGACCAGAGCTCAGGGGGTCGGGACGTGGGCGGCGGGGGGAGGGGGGACAGAGAAGTCGTACAGGGGGCGATCGGAGATGAGGAGAGAGAGAGAGATAGAGAGTGTCCGGGATGACATCATAAGTGGCCACAGCTGGAGAATCACTCGGGGTCCTGTCAAGAGAAGATCCATTTGTCAGCAGTCACTGCAGCCCAGATGTGGAGGGAAAAAAACACCCAGATGCAACGTAAGGTCACGGTGGTGTATTGAATAATTCTGTCTTTTATTGTCCTTTAAAGGGACACTTCACCCATTTGCATTAAACGTTGCATTGTTAGAAATCCAGTCATATTTTAGAATGGTTGTGCAACATTCACTCATTTTCCCCTGAGACAGGAGAATTCCGTATTGAACTATCACACTTCCTTATACAAAGGACGTGAAATGACGATTTTTGCATCATTTGTATAAGGAAGTGTTTTTTGGGGGGATTCTATTAAGACTACAAGCACGAGTTCCTCGTTTTCAAACCCGCCTACAGGGGGCGGAAGGAAGCCATTGCGCTGCAAACCTATTACAGATCAGTGCCGGTGGGTGGGACTTCTATGTAGTTACTGCTAACTTTGCTTGTTCACTGCTGACGAGTTGAGTTAGCGACACCGTCACATTAGAAATACATGCGAGAAAAACAAACGAAAGAAGGCACTTAAAGTTATATACAGTAAACATAACGTTATATACAGCTCATATGAGATGTGCTGCTTTACAGCAGTGGACTGTATCAGTGTGTGTTATCAGTAATAGAGTTGAGTGAGTCTTACCTCCAGGCAAATGTGCAACTCTCTGTGGAACTCTATGTTGACGTCATCTGTCAATCATCTCTATTCTACTACATTCCTATTGGTCCTCGCTTCACTCATCGCAGAAATGTACAATTATTTTATCGCCGTACCCACCCACGCCCACTCGAATCACCTGTCCTGGCCACATTCCGCCAGAAGACATTCACATTCCATTGACAGTTGTCGCTCAGAGATGGGTGAGTAGCGACGTATGAGAATCAGGCTTTAATAGGTAGATTGATGAGCGATGTACCCACGGAGTCAGTGGGAATGGCCCGCGAAGCTGAATCATTGCGGTGCATGATGGGAGTTGTTGTCTGCAATCCACAAGCCCTAAAAAGTAATTTTCTGCCTTTTCTCAGTCAAGATGGCACCAAATTGGAAATGTATGCTACTATTCAACGACATATTGAAACATATTCATGTTTCAACCGGTGAAGTGGCCCTTTAAGTGATGACCTGTACAGCGGAGAACCTGTTACAACCAAGCAAGATACACACACACTAGAGTGCGGATCAGGCCAGAATGTTCTGTACGAGCCCGAGCCGAGCTCGACACAGTTAAGTCTATTATCTTTCATACTAATGACACATTTACGCACATTTACACATTTACGCATAAACACACAGATGTGACCGAGCCCGTCCCAAACCCGAGCATAATTTCTAAATATTTGTCCGAACCCAACCAGGCCCGTCGGGTCCCGTCGGGTCCCGTCTGGTCCCATCGGGCTTGGGTCGGATATCCATCCTCTACACACACATAGAGGCACACAACCACACACACAAACATACAGACATAGACGCACAGCATAGATACAGAAACACAAGCATAGCACAGTTTGGACCACAGAGATGTTAGACTGTGATAAAGTCATCCATTAAATGGACTTCATGAGCTGGACTGGACTAGTCCAAGTCTGACAAGTCCAGAAATGTTATCATTCCTCTCCGTTAGCTTTCAGCTCCGTCATGTGACATCACGTGTTCAGGTCAAACAGGATATGAAGGCGGGACCAAACACGAAGGCGGGACCAACCGTATAGTTTGATTGACAGGAGTGAGTAGTGAGTTACTCCATCTTTTTCATCACACCTGCTCATCACAACAACTAGCTTAAACAGGGAACTTAAGGCCATTTGATTATTTGAATAAAGATTTAAAATACATATTGGGCTTGACTTCCTTGACTAGGTGGATAGTACGAATAGGAATGTGTTAATGTTTTTTTCATTATAAAACTCCACAGTGGAATTAAGGCTGTTGTTAGCGAGATGGAAACACGCTCCGACAAGACTGTCTTGATGAATGGGTCCATAGCTTCTTCTGGGCTTAATGTTTATGAGCCTGTACTGCAATACCTCCGGGTATTACCTCTGGGTATTGCAGTAGTAGCGACTTATGTTCAGAAAAAAAGCCTAAGACAGAAATTGCAACATCTGTATTGTGTGTGTGTGTGCGTGCGTGCATGTGTGTGTGTGTTTGTGTGTGATTTTTTTTTTTTTTTGACAAAAGCCACACGCACTTGTATGTGCTTGCACATACAAGTGCATGTGGCTTTTGTCTAAAAAAAAAAAAATCTGCTGATAAATAAATCTCCATAAATCTCAAGCCTCTAAAACTGCTAATCTAAGCAACATTCCCAACACACAGTAACACACCTTCCACCGCTGTAACTGCCCATTGTGTGAGTGTTTCTTCAGCACAGACAATCACACACACGCACACGCACACGCACAGACACAGACACACACACCCTCTCTCGCGGACAGTGTATGTATGTATGTGTGTGTGTGTGGGGGGGGGGGGGGGGGTGTTGGCGCCGGGGCGCCTGACACCAACAGGTTGTGGGGGGCCGTAAGCATTGGGTTTCCCTGTGTGCGTCCCTCAGGCCAGAGTGAGCGCACTCCAATCAGCCGGCCATCACCTCCGCTGTAAAGCAGTCAGGCTGAATTAGCCTCTCCCCCCCCCACACACACACAGGGCCCACCACGTTTACAGCCTCACCGTTAACCGCATATGGTAATACTCTGCAGTCCAAAACTACTAGATTCAGTCTGACTGACTGTGTGTGTGTGTTATGTGTGTGGGTGTATGTGTGTGTGTATGAGTGTACAGTGTGTGTGTACAATGTGTGTGTGTGTGTGTGTACGGTCATGCGGTCGGAGGCTGGTGCTTATAAACTTACGCTTCACTGGAGCTGACTGGGACGGGGGGTGGGGAGGGGAACTCCATACAGTGAAGTGTTAGGAAGTGTCCCGGGCTCAGCCTCTGTTTGGCACGGAAGCTTCTCTGCACATATGGCTCCAACATGGCCGCCGGTGTGCCAGCGGCCGCGCACTGCTGGCTGAGGCGTTCCCGCCTCAGGAACATCTGCCGCTGTGCTCCCCTAACGGCTTCAGGAGGAACGCGCCAGCACCGGAGCCTCCGGGACACAAAACCTGCAGGCTCTGATGAAGGAACCCTCACCTGGAACCGCTGGGTAAGGCGCCCTTGGGCAAGGTAACAAACTCTCTGATTATCTGGTTCCGGAATAACTTTAGTGAGGGCTGGCCCTCTGTAGCAGGTGTGAGGACAGTTCATTCACCTCCTTATTGACTAGAGAACAGTGTTGGGCAAGTTACTCTAAAAAAAGTAATTAGTTAAAGTACTAGTTACTTCTCCCAGAAAGTAACTAAAGTAGTAACTGAGTTACAAACTCTAAA
>JAOPJJ010000002.1:950242-961146 GCA_027122795.1 Enchelyopus cimbrius
TACACACTATGGGCCCTTTTATGGGCATTAGTGGGCGGTTACCTATGCTAATCCTATGCTAATTAGACTCAACTGGCTCCACTTACGAGGAGATGGCATTCATCAATTTAAGAACACGGCTGCGAACAATTCAGCGGCTTAAGAATACGTTGGTGAATCTGACGTACGGTCTTCTTAGGAATCTTCTTACGAACGACTTAAGAACAAATCTAAGAAGATTCTTAAGAAGATATTGGTGAATGAGGCCCAATGACATTTAGTTGAGATATCCAACGCACACCAATTCTTAATGGCTTTTTCAAGGTGCTGGTCACAGTATACGTGATAAAGACAGGATGAGAGAAACCGCACACTCTTGTTCAGATGCCGAATAGTCTTTTATTGAACAACGTTTCGGCCTGAGGCCTTTTTCAAGTTTCACAAACAATGACCGCCTGTCATTGGTCAGAGATAGCCTATGACGTGACGACTATTGAAGACGTGCAGAATGCTTTCAAATCGAATTGCATCGATTCTGTCAGTAAGGAAATGGCGTAGGTGATTCAGTTTTGTTTAGCAATAATCCAATCAGTAATCCAAAGGGGGGACATTAAGGGGGCTGGTAAGCAAAGACTTTGCTCTCAGATGGACATCAGGCAGGCTGTGGGCAATGTGGTTGGAACCACTTTGTCCTCAGGTCAAACAACCTGAAGATCATTCTGTTCCTCAATCCGATTGGTCCATTCAACATGCCCAATCAGGGTCTCTCTCACCCCTGGGCTCCTCCCCCTCCCTCTCAGGACGGACCATCATCCTGTCCACCCACCACATGGACGAGGCGGACATCCTAGGAGACCGCATTGCCATCATCTCCCACGGGAAGCTGTGCTGCGTGGGCTCCTCGCTCTACCTGAAGAACCAGCTGGGCACCGGCTACTACCTCACCCTGGTCAAGAAGGAACCGGAACCTTCTCTCAACTCCTGCCGGAACTCCTCCAGCACCGCGTCCTTCACCAAGAAGGTAAGCGTCTGCTTCAGCTAAACTGATGGTGGTACTACTACTGCCAATTAAAATGTGTTTGTTTAAGGTGTCATTGCATTGTTTTTTCATCAATGTTGCAGTGGTCTCTAGTATAATTGAATGCTCTCTGAGCCGGTTTTGATGTAAAAAATGCTCTGGTGAGCCTGTTCCAGGCTGTTCTAGTTTGGTGGAGGGGGTGGGGTGGCTCTTACTCATGAACATTCATGAAAATGTAAATAGCTTGCCTCTGATTGGCTAACAGCACTGTCCGTCACAGTGATGTTAGCAGTCGCAAGCCAAGGTAGGCGAGGCCATGAATACTTATGCACAAAGCTACGTCACTATGTAGGGCTTTTCTGATCCGCACGATTATCCCTCTATTTTCTCACACTGGCTAATGCATGCAATGGGGGTAGAATAACATTTTCACATGCATCATGCATATGCAATTAGGAGTAACCTATTGTGTCTCAAAAAGAGCAAGTAAAAACGGTTTATCGGTGAGGACACCTTTTGTTAATGCAATGATAGTTTGATAATAACTGTGCCAGGACTTGATATTTATACTCATACATTGAAATATATTTTTCTGTCCGTCTGTCTCGTGTCCAGGAGGAGGAATGTGCGTCTGTCAGCAGCTCTGATGCCGGACTAGGCAGTGAGAACGAGAGTGAAGCCGCCACCATCGGTGAGCATTTCTCCTCAGATGATCTGGCGATACATGAGGAGCGTCTCCATTTACCTGGCTGTGTGTTCTCAGCCCTCCCGGACCTCTTTCTGTACACTTTGAATCAACCTCTTGATCTGATAAATCTGTTAAAACAAACTAAACCCACTCAGATTCAGATTCAGAATCAAATTCCATTATTAGTCCCCAAGGGGCAATTTAGTTTTACAGCCACCCCATCCATTGAGGGTAAAAGTGCATTAGTGTACATTGTTAAAAAGTACTAAATAGATAATAAATACTACATATTTATAAAAAATACATATTTAGTAATTAATATGTACTGCAGCAGTCATACACAAATTGATCTCTCTCTCTCTCATAGCTTCCCACACATGACCCACTCATTACGCATTACTGACCTCCTGTTGCCCTGGTAACCCCACAGAGACGGGACCGGCCGCCTCCATGTGCCCCTTCATCGGCCCGGACGTGGCCCACATCTCCAGCCTGATCCTGGGCCACGTCCCGGCGGCCCGCCTGGTGGAAGACCTGGGCCACGAGCTGACCTACGTGCTGCCCTACAGCGCCGCCAAGGCCGGGGCCTTCGTGCCCCTTTTCAGGGAGCTGGACCAGCGGCTGGCCAGCCTGGGCATCTCCAGCTATGGGGTCTCCGACACCACCCTGGAGGAGGTCTTCAAACAGTTTTATCATCTCACTCTTCTCCGTCCTTTTCCCAGATATTTAATTCATACACTTTTTTATGTGGCACATTTCAGCAGTTTACCATGTATTACATTTGGTGAATGCATTTCTTTTAGCTGACCTGTTAACTAAACTGACCTGTTAACTAACTGACCTGTTAACTAAGCTCACCTGTTTGTAACCTGTAGTTACAATTTTTTGAAGGTGCGCGTCGACCTACGGCGTAGGGGTCTGCGGGGTATATCAGTATAATACAGCCTTAACTCGTGCACGAGAATCGACGTAATCCATAGCAACGGCGCGTCTTTCTTAGTTCACTCTTAGTGATTTATCCTTAGTAAGAGGCCGCGGGTGCTGCACATTTCTCTGCAAATGAATTTGGATGTTAAAATGTATCAGCACTTTTCTATGTAAATTAATTTGGATGTTATAATATGTTCTCTAATTTGGGCCGCGACTTTATTGTCTAAGGCAGACCAGTTGAGAAACACTGAACTAACAGATCTGTTTACTAACAGACCTGTTAACTAATTGACCTGTTAACTAACTGACCTGTCAGCTAAACTCAACTGTTAACTAAACTGACCTGTTAACTAACTGACCTGTTCACTAATTTACTCGTAACTAAACTCACCTGTTAACTAACAGACCTGTTTACTAACTGACCTATTAACTAACTGACCTGTTAACTAATTTACCTGTTAACTAATTCACCTGTTAACTAACGGACCTCTATGGCTGTCCTGTAGATCTTCCTGAAAGTGGCTGAAGATAACGGCGTGGACATTGAAGTCCCCTCAGGTAACCTCTCCTGAAGATGACACCTGACCTCTGACCTTTTATTCCAACATGTCTGCTGTGTACGAATCAAATGTAGCTTGTGTCACTGCAAACAGACGGATGAACTATAGTGTGTGGGTGGGTCTGGGTGGGTGGTCGTAGATGGGACACTGCCAGTGAGACGTCGGCGGAGGACCCACGCGTTCGGTGGAGACCACCAGAGCTGCCTGAAGCCCCTCACTGAGGACGACCACGAGGAGGGCAACGAGTCTGAGGGGGAACCAGGTGAACGCACTCACCAGACCAGTAGAACACCAGACCACTACAACACCTGACCAGTAGAACCCCAGACCAGTAGAACACCAGACCAGTAGAACACCAAACCAGTAGAACGCCAGACCAGTAGACCATTAGAACACCAGACCGGTAGACCAGTACCCTGACCTGGTCCTCTGTCTGAAGGTGTGGACCCCCGTGAGACGGACGTCCTGCGCTGCGCTCACGGTAAGGGCTCCTACAAGGAGTCGGGCTGGACCCTGAGGAGACAGCAGTTTATCGCTCTCATCTGGAAGAGGTTCCTCTACGCCCGGCGCTCCCGCAAAGGCTTCTTCGCTCAGGTGAGGCCCCCAAGAGCCAGAAACGCTGCTATACCCTGATTGGTCCTTTGGGGACATAGATAGGCTGTGATTGGCTACTGGGATGATTGGGTTGTTCTTTGGTTTGACACCCTGTAGACAGACGAGGTCATCACAATCAGTCAGTATTGTGAGGAGCATGTTTTGGTGAAAAAAATGCTAGGTATACAACAACTAGGAGTGACCTATCGTATCTCAAAAGGAGCAAGTAAAAACGGTTTATTGGTGAAGGACACCTTTAAACATGAGTTTGAGGTTTGAAAAATGGGACACCTTTGACAGTCATTCTAATCTGATCCCGGAAATGCTCCTGGAGCCCGTGGTGACCTTGTGGTGACCTCTTTCCTGGTAGATCGTCCTGCCTGCCGTGTTTGTATGCATCGCTCTGGTGTTCAGCCTCATCGTCCCCCCGTTCGGGAAGTACCCCAGCCTGGAGCTCCAGCCCTGGATGTATGAGGAGCAGGTCACCTTCATCAGGTACCCTGACCTCTGACCCTCGCTCTCTCTCTCGCTCTCTCTTCCTCTATCTCACTCTCTCTCTCTCTCTTTCTCTCGCTCTCTCACTCTCTCCCGCTTGCTCACTCTCTCTCGTACTCTCTCACTCTCACTCTCTCACACATTCTCAAAGTGTGTGAGTGGTGTGAGTATTAAGGGGGTTATGAATGGGTGAGTGTGTGGAGTGGTTATTTCTTCATTTGCGTTCACAGTAACGACGCCCCGGATGATTTCACCACCAACCACCTGCTCAGCGCGCTGCTGGACGGCCCGGGCTTCGGCACGCGCTGCATGGAAGGACACGCCGACCCGTAAGACCACGTCTCACCACGTACACACCACATCTCACCGTGTAGACACACCATATCTCACCACACCATATCTCACCACATTTCACCGTGTAGACCGGGGTGGTGGTGGTGGTGGTGGGGGGTTGGGGGTGCCTGAGCTTCACCATAAAGCAGTCAGGACTAAACTGGACCATAACTCGTACCTCAAACGATGTCCCACCCCCTCCAGCGAGACCCCCTGTACGATGGGGGACGAGGACTGGAGTGTCCCGGAGATCCCGGAGGGTGTTGAGCTGCTCTTCAGCTCTGGAAACTGGACCATGGACCACCCGTCCCCCGCCTGCCACTGCAGCTGTGATGGGAAGAAGAAGATGCTTCCGGAATGTCCAGCCGGAGCCGGCGGCCTGCCCCCGCTGGAGGTAAACGCCCCGACTTGCGCCTTATTCTAAATACCTCAAGGTATATATCCCTGATCCTTAGCAATACTCTGAACCCTATCGCTTCTCATAGTCTGACCGCTCAATGATCTTATTGAAGCCTGATCCCCAACTCAAGTCATAGCCATGTCCCGTAGGTCATCCACCTGTAGTCTGACCCAACCCCAACTCAAAGCCATTGTCCTAAAGCCTTAAGGCCAGGATATACTTCTCCTACTCCGTAATACGTAATCCAACTCCGTTACTACGGAGACCCCTCAAGCCTACGAAGTTCTCCGTCGGTAAAGTAAACAGGGAAAGTAAACGGGTTGAAGTTCACAGTCGCTTGATGCGTTCATACAGCATATTGTAATTAAAAGGGATAAAATATTATCATTAAAAATTGAATGCTTTAAATGAAAATAACGAACTATTTACAAAGTAGTGCAATCTGCCAGTGGTAGTCAAATCGGAAAAGTAATTCCGGAAATGACGTGAGATCACAGCCCTTGCCGTCTATGTTTTCCCTTGACGGACTGTTAAAAATATGAGATGCGCCCGGAGAGTACAGAGAGGGTCTCTGAGAGGGTCTCCGTACTACGGAGAGGGCTCTCCGTGTCCGTGTCCAGCACTTTACGGTATAAACCAGGCTTTACCCCCAAGTAATTAGATTAGATTCAACTTTAATGTCATTGCACAAGTTATGAGAGCCAGTAAAACGGAATGCAGCTTACATCTAACCAGTAGTGCATCATCAAAAAGTACTTCACCTTATGGCAGTGATTAAACAAAAAGATATATAAGACACAGAATGCAAGTCCTACATTAAAGTGCATAGAGTTATTAGGAATCAGACAGTCCTTATCATAAATAGAAGCAATAATGTCATATAAACTAAATTGCATTATTGAAGTGCATAATAGAGTGCATAGTGTTCAGAAGTAGTCTGATAGACCATGGTCCATGTTAAAAAGGAGAGGGGGGCAGGGGCAGTGGCGGGGCCCTTGCATTGAGTAGCGTTACGGTGTTATGAAAGAAGCTATTTCTGAGCCTGCTGGTTCGACTCCGGAGGATCCTGTAACGTCTCCCCGACGGGAGTATAGGGAACGGTACATGACTGGGGTGTGTATGGTCCTTGATGATGTTGTCAGCACGCCGCAGACACCGATAGTGATGAAGGTCAGCGATGGCAGGGAGTATATGCGAATGATTTTTTTGAACAGTTCTCACCACTCGCTGTAGGGCTTTCCTGTCAGCCATTGTGCAGTCCCATACCACACCGTGAAGCACTGGGTGAGGATGCTCTCAACGGTGCAGCGATAGAAGTTCCGGAGGATCTGAGGGGAGAGTTTTTTTCAGTTTTCTGAGGAAGAAGAGGCGTTGTTGAGCTTTCTTGATCAGAATGGAGGTGTTGAGTGAACAGCAGAAGTCTTGTGAAATGTGGACACCCAGGAACTTGAAGCTGGTGACCCACTCTACTTCAGCCCCGTTCATGTGAATGGGTGTGTGGATGCTTGCCTTTGTTTTCCAGAAGTCGACAATGAGTTTTGGGTTTTGGTGGTGTTGAGCGCAAGTTTGTTATTTGCGCACCATGCTGTCAGGTGCTGGACTTCCTCCCTGTAGGCTGATTCATCGTTGTTCCTGGATCAACTTGTGCACTGTAGTGTTGTCTGCAAATTTTATGATGGAGTTTGTGGCTTTTTTGGGCAATCCGTATTCCTTTCAGGTTAGCCCTGGATGTGCTGTCGGCTTCTGCGTTGCCGGATCGAAAAGCAATATTGCGGGCCTTTAGCAGTAGACAGACATCCTTGTTCATCCAAGGCTTCTGATTGGGTTGATCTGCTTAAGAGTTGTGACATCATTACGTTTGTGATGATATATTCCAGGACAGAAGAGGTATATGTCTCATTGTCCACCTGGGAGTCAGGGGTGGCATTGGTGGGGAACAGACTCGTCTGTGCGCTGAAACCCAAACTGTAGATCTTTACAGTCCTAACTGTTGGTATCACCCGGTTGATGAGGGGTCTGTATCTGGGCAGCAGCAGCAAAGATGGTCAGATTGACCCAAATGGCGGAGTTGTGTAGCCTTGTAGGCCTCAGGGATGTTTGTGTACGCCTTGTCCAAGATTATGTCCCCTCTGGTCATGCAGGAGACGTGTTGGTAGAACTTGGGGAGTACAGACTTGGTTTGCATGATTGAAATCCCCTGCAGCAATAAAAGCCCCTAAGCATATAGTTCTTTCATTGCTAGTTTAGCATTGGCATCAGGGGGTACGTAAACAGCCATGATAACAGTACATGGGAATTCTCTGGGTATATATTCCAAGTTCTCAGAACAGTGACTCCCGATTATGACAGCGTTCGTACACCATGCATTGTTGACATAAATGCATAATCCACCACCTCTGGTCTTACAAGAGTCTTCAATTGTTCGGTCAGCTCAGAACATAGTCCGCCCCTCAAGTTCCATTGCAATGTCCGGAATGCGGATGTTCAACCAGGTTTCAGTGTAAATCATTATATTACAGTCCGTAATCCGTTTATGAGAGGTAATCCAGAGTCGTATTTCATCCAGTTTATTTGCCAGTGACCGCACATTGGCTAGGAATATGCTTGGTAATGGTAGTATGTGGGGTTAGCCTTTGCCTAGCTCGTATGCCACCCCGCTTCCCCCGCTTTTGTTTACGGTCTTGACGCCGCCTCCGGGCCCTTGTTTCCGGGAGAGCTGGTATGCTAGACCAAGGTGCCCTGGCTATCTCCAGTGGTAGTTGAAGATCATGAAAAATGTGGCTCGTGCAGTGAGCATGGATGGCCAAAAGTTTGTGTCTACTATACATTATATTCCCATAGTTGTATCGTGGGAAAAGCGCTACCAATAAAAAGCAAACGCTAACTAATTTACACAAACTGGAGAGACACAGAGCGTTGCGCTGTAGTCGTGACGCAATCACGTGGTATACAGCCGAGCTTGCGCGCGTGCGTGAGCGAGCACGCTTGCTCGGTCATGATGACCACTCATCTGTCAGGTCTTCTCCTAAACACCTACCCATAGGTCAGGTGTAAACCATCACTGACCTCCCCTCCCTCGCCCTGAGCAGAGCCAGCAGGTCATAGCCTGATCACTCATTAGTCAGGTCCTCTCCTTACACCTACCCATGAGGCAGGTGTAACCATTGTTATGGAAGTTTTCTATATGCTATAGGATTAAAGAGATGGAGAACTTTGCTGACTTATGAGTTTATCAGAGTTTATTAACAAGAAGCTTGATCAAGGAGTACGAGAGCCGCCCGCACATGGTGCCAGCCACTACCGTTCTGAGGAGGATCTCAACAATAGTTGTCTATATCCTCCTCACCCGCTGTCCAGATAAGGAGGCCTTTGGCCGAATGAGGTGAAGGTTCGCAGGCGAGGGATGTCTAATCTCTCACAGAGGGACTCGACGTCCCTCTCCCACGTCAAGAGAGGAATTTAAGGTCATGTTGACCAGATGTGGTTAATCTATGGATTAAACAAATATCACACTACTAAGAAGGACTTTTCCTTACAACCATAATTCCCGTCCCTGGTCTCATGGTCTGTGTGCAGGGCCTGAAGTTAACTTTTTTGGCCACAGTGTTTTTTTACCAGCCAAAGTTGTTTTTGCCTAAAATAAAGGTGAATGACTCAGAAAATGCATAAGAATGGATCTTCAACTTACAGAATACAGAATACACATTAAAGTGCTGTCGACTTATTAACCAACCTAATCTCATTAAGGACTAGACCTAAGATCTGACCTGGTGTGGCAGGCATTTAGAATAGAAAATAACAGAAATACAAACAGCCAATCATCTCACTGAACCCCAACCAGGGATCTACGGTGACTTTATTTTTTCAGGAGCACTCGTGCCCCTAAAAAATGGGAACACAAGTAGGTTTGTTTTGTTTTTTTATATAAAAATCGCAACAGCGAGAAGTAGACTCGCTGTGTTTCACCACGGCATCACGTTTCAGATTCGGGTTCCCTGTTACGAACAGAGAGGAGCCTGCCATTGATGATGGGGCATCCCTACAAAATGTACAGAACACCTTCATGATAGTAGATGGATTAGTTGAGGGATTTTGGATGGCAGCCATCCAAAATCCCTCAACCAGTCAGGGTTGAATTTGTACATTTTATCGACTACATTTACAGTATTAACTTTCTCCATTCTAACCTTCTTCCTGACGATTTCTTCCTCATTTGTTATTTTCATTTTACCATCATTATGTTTAAATAATGCTTATACTTATAAACGTTATACTTTGCATCTTTGCCTTTTAGTATATTTTGACGTCTCGTTAGGGGAGATTTTTTTAGCTTTCGAACCTTGTAGAGCTTTTCGCGGTGCTTTGATGTTTAATACATTTCAGAACGTTGTTTTTGCGGCTATGATGTTTGATACATTTTGATACATTTTGCGATTCATGATCTGTGCCAGTGCGCTGCTCTCCTCATTAAGTGGGCTGTTGAAGTCACTCGCAAATGCGAGTGAAATGGGCGCACTGTAGTGCCCTGACACCAACACTTGCTCAGTGTTGTGTTGTCTTATTGGCAACGCGGCAATGTGGCAGGTAGATTGACAGTTTCACCCGCCAATCACAAAAGCTACCCGCATTTGGCGTGTAGGCAGGTGCCAATTTCATGCCCTGTGTGTGTGTGTGTGTGGTGTGTGTGTGCAGATAAAGATCAGTGCTACAGACACTCTGCAGAACCTGACGGGACGAAACATCTCAGACTACCTGGTGAAGACCTACGCTCAGATCATCGGGAAGAGGTCGGAACCGTGACCGTGGTTCTTCAGAAGCCCACTGGCACCATTTCATGCATTTTGTTCTTTAAACTGTAACTCGTCTCAATCCTCTCCTTTCCTTTTTTTCTTTGACCAGTTTGAATAACAAAGTGTGGGTGAATGAATTCAGGTGAGTTGTCTTCTTTATTTGTCCACATATTTTCTTCTAGGAAAAGACCGAGTTTACCTTTTAGCTCATATTATTGTTAAGGCGGGATCTCATCCTTTTTCAGATATGGAGGCTTCTCATTGGGTGCCAGAAGCACACAGGTCCTCCCTGCAGCCAATGAGGTGGACGATGCCATCGAGCGGGTCCGGAAGATCTTTGAACTGCAGAAGGTCTGTGTCCCACCAGTTCAAAACTTCCATGCTGATGAAGGACCAGACCTTTCCCTGGAGTGTTGTGTTCACAGCGTATGAAGGAACCGTGATGATCTAGTGTCGGTTCTCCTTCCACAGGGGGCAGCAGCCGACCGGTTCCTGGGCAGCCTGTCGGGCTTCATCAATGGCCTGGACACCAAGAACAACGTGAAGGTGAGAAGACCTTTCACCAAACCTCTGAAAGCTGGGCTTTGTGAACACAGTTTCACTTCATTCTCACCTTCCACCTTCTCCTCCTCCCTCCCCCTCCTCCTCCTTGGTCTTGATGGCTCCTCCTCCTCCTCTTCTCCCTCCTCCTCATTGGTCTTGATGGCTCCTCCTCCTCCTCCCAGATCTGGTTCAACAACAAGGGCTGGCACAGCATCGGGGCCTTCATCAACGTGATGAACAACGCCATCCTCCGGGCCCACCTGCCACCCGGGGCCGACCCCGGCCACTACGGCATCCGGGCCTTCAACCACCCACTGAACCTGACCAAGGAGCAGCTGTCTCAGGTCGCTTTGTGAGTACAGCATGAAGACCATGCACCAGACCCGTCTCCTGTCTGCTGGATCTCACATCCAGGCTCTGCTTCCTCATAGATGTGTTACTATATCTAGAGATGGATTTACATAATGTATGATGCCACAGCCTAGACTATACACTACCTGGCCCGGGGGGGGGGGGGGGGGGGGGGGGGGGGGGGGGGGGGGGGGGGGGGGGGGGGGGGGGGGGGGGGGGGGGG
>JAOPJJ010000002.1:1130226-1144524 GCA_027122795.1 Enchelyopus cimbrius
GCCATGTTTAATTTTTCTGAACTTGCGCGACCGCCACGCCTCCTTCCCTCGGATTGGCTATTAGAAAAAAACGCCCGACTTTGTCGCCAAACATTTGCATAAAATAGGATCAATCCTATCCCTTCCCCCGCCCATTTGGCGACATGTAGCACACTCGCCTGCATTTGTTGCCCGTCGCCGACTCCCATTGTAAATGAATGGTAGCTTGTCGCCACGCAAGGCGTTTTTGTCGTCCGTGTGACCGTAGGGTTAGTGCTGAAGAGAAAAAATTAGCGGAAGTACGTAGGTGGGCGGTGCCAGGCTAAACCATTGGCTCATGTGTGAGAAGTTCACCTTCGTCTAGTAAAGCTAAGCCGCAAATAAACCTGTGGGATGTTACAAGAAGGGAGGTTTAACAAACTCAGAGTTAACGCTGAACACTAGGTTGATTGAGCCTGTGCCAACTAAACCAGAGCTGTCGGTTCCAGTACGCCGGTTATGAATTAGTTCAACCAACTCGGGGTTAGTTAACACAGGGTTGTGCGCGTTCATGGCAAACCTATAAAGACGTGATGTATGGATCATGGAAATCCTGATCGAAATGGCCAAACGGGACGCATATTTTACCGACCCCGACCTCCGGGTTGTCCTGGAGAGTTACGATGAGGAAAAGGTAGTGATAATGATGAAATGTAACACTAATGCATGTGCCATTCAGAGAAATAAAGCCTGGTAGAGGATCGCTGACCACGTAAATTCGTAAGTGTCATGGAAAAAGCACTATCCTAAATATTTGAACTATGAATCTATTAATTGCTATCTCCGTTAAGCTTTTTTTTAACATAATAATGATGGATGAAACTGTGTTTGGTGTGTTTATTTTTATCGAAATGATTTCTGAAAGTAGTCTCGCAACCTGGTATCACGACATCACGTGATACCAGGTGGGGAGGAATCTCTTTGCGCAGAGTGGCTATATTGTGGAGGACGGCGCATGCAACAATTGCATCGCATGCCCGTTCCGGACAAATTCTTAGTCCACGTAGGCATTGGAATCTGGACTTCTATATCCCGAATGTATTTTTAATTTTAACGTGAGTTCTGCTGTGTGCCAGGTTAAATGTTGTCCGTGGACCGACCGAACCAGGATATTTTGCCTCTATATTAGTGATCATGTGGGAGGCATCACATACCATCCAGTAATGTTTTTTTTTTTTTTTTTTAAATCGACATTGATAGCGGTTAACATTTATCATGAGATATTGGAAATAGCCAATATAGGCTGCGTATACCTACCTGAACATGTATACTGATAGCCTTTCCTGTTCAGATTTACAGCCTAATTTATAGATGGGGCTGTTATGGTCACTTGTGTGCCATCAATGCACCAATTACATTTGAAAATCCGGAAATATAACACCCAGATGAAAAGTCACCAAAAAGGATAATTTCTGTGCCATTTGGGAACACTTAAAAGCTGCGGTAAGCGCGGCTTTAAATACCCTGAGCAAAACAGGGTTATGTTCCAAACTTAACCTGCGCAAAACCTGCTCCGACCAGGTTTGATTCAGAGCATGTTTCTATAGCAACTAACATACCGTGGTCATTTTGGAACGGAAAACCTAGGGTTACCGCAAACCCTGGGTTAACTTACCCGGTTGTGTGATAAAACCGGCTTTGTGGAACACCCCGCTGGTGAGGAAGGAAGAGTGTTTGGTTGTATGTTTACAAATCTTGCTCCCTTTTGATGCCTCCTAACTTCCCAGCTCCTGGATCTCACCAACCGCAGAGCGGAAACGTTTGAGAAGCACAACGAAGCACATAATATTCATATGTTAGAACCTGTAGATATTGGTTCTAAAATACCTGGAGACATTCACATCTGAACGTGCGCGGAGAGTAGTGCATCAAATATCAACCAATCAGAGAGCAGGTTTTAAACATCTACCAATCAGAGAGCAGGTCTAAAACATATATACCAATCAGAGAGTAGGTTTAAATATCGATCCATCAGAGAGCAGGAGTGTGTGCTGCAGATCTCCCATCAGAGCCGGACAGAGGAGACGGAGCGTGTTCAGACTCTAAAGAGTTTTAATGAATTCCCGTGGACATAAAATACTTACTTATAAAAGTAGAGGGCTATCTGGTCTGTGACGGTTAAAACTAACTCACAGGACTAAAGAAACTAAAACCACTATAGCTAAATAACAACACTGACGCTTTTCCATTTCCTGTTTGGACTTCAAAGTGAAGGCCCTGAACAACCGGCCACACAAACTCAAAGTATAAAAAATAAAAATAAAATGTCATGATGAGAATCTTGATGAGAGCTGGCTGGTGTGTTTGAGTAGGGAGGGGGGCTCTTATGTTATCTTAACCGTAAGACTAGTCAGCCTGCAAGCAGAGCATGGCGTGTGTATGTGTGCGTGCGTGCGTGTCTCAGAGCTGCAGGGCGCAGAACTGCTGGTACACAGCCAGGATGTGAGGGTCCAGCTCCGCGGTGAAGAGAAGGTTCTCCAGGGTTCCAACGTAGGGCTGGATGGTCACATGGTGCTGCACACACACACCGAGACAACCGTCAACACACACACAGAGACAACCGTCAACACACACACAAAAACACACAGACAACCCATCAAAACACACACACACACACACACACACAGACAACACGTCAACACACACACAACCATCAACACACACACAACTGGCCCTCTGTGTGTGTATAAACCCACATACACACAAATATCCACACACGCAGAGCAGTAGAGGTGTGTGTGTGTGGGTGGGTGCGTGTGTGCGTATGTGTGCGTGCGGTAGAGGTGTGTGTGTGTGCGGTAGAGGTGTGTATGCGTGAAGCAGCAGTGGTACCAGGAGGAAGATCTGCTGCAGTCTCTGGGTGCAGGTCTTGTACCACGGCGTGCTCATGTCCACGCCGGCCGTCTCACACCGGACCAGATGTTCCGTCAGCATCATGATGAACCGCTGCAGAACAGCACAAGAAACTCTGCATGAGAACCCCCCCCCACACACACACACCACCCTAACCCGGAGTATTCACAGTGTGAATACGGGTTAGGGTGGGTCAGCGTGGGTGGGGGTCAGAGTCAGGGATCAGTGGTCAGTGTGGTTGGGGGTCAGGATGGGTGGGGGTAAGGGTGTGTCAGGGGTCAGTGTGGGTCAGGGTGGATGGGGGTCAGGGGTCAGGGTGGGTGGGGGTCACGGTGTGTTGGGGTCAGTGTGTGTTGGGGTCAGTGTGGGTAGGGATCAGGGTGGGTGTGGGTCAGGGTGACGGCCAAGGTGGGTCAGGGAGGTACCTGGAATATGACGAGGAAGAGGTTCTTCTGCTCACTCTGGGCCGACTCCACCTTCTCCTGCAACCGCTCCATCTGCTCCTCCAGCTGTCCCTCCTCATCCTCACTGTTCTTCTCCATGTCCTCCTCGTCCCCGCTGTCCCTCTAGAGGACAACACAACCACATGAGACTCAATGTCCCTCTAGAGGACAACACAACCACATGAGACACACAGAATCCTAGTGGTGGGGACTCGCCACTAGGTGAGTCCCCACCAGTTTGGGGTCACCTGATCATTTCAGCATTAAACTCTATTATAACCAGCTTCATGAAATAATGATCTTGAATGCTCTATGATCATAGAGTACACAGAAATCAGTCAAGATGTGCTCAACAACTTTAGGAACATTTTAGTGTTCAACGTAAACCATTTCCAATGTCAAAGTGATTGAGAGAATCCCAAGTGTGCAAAATACTTTGTGAACACAATAATAGTTGGCAGTTTTAAAGAGTCTTAAATATAAACCACACACAATGCTTTGTATACTCTTCATGGTTTAGCACACACAACTAAGTGTGATTATAATACAAAGCTTTGTTTTAGAAATTCTTACATTTTTGGACATTTTTTTAAGTAGCCAACTTCTGTAATGATGACCGCATATTGCACACTTGAGATTCTTTGACATTTGGAAATGGTTTTTGATGAACACTAAAATGTTCCCCCACACACACACACACACACACACAACTACTCTTAACTTAACTACTAAGGGCTTCATCTTCCACCACAAATGTATTTTTCTTGAGGGATGAACATAATCCAACACAGAGGAACGATGCAGCCATGGATGGGGCCTAACTCTAACCCTGGATATAAAGTATCCATCTAACCTCCAACATTATAACCATAAACTACAAACATGGCCGCCTTCCTAACCTTCTTGTGCTGCTGCTTGTCCAGTCGGGCCTTGACCTCCTCCAGCTCCTTCTGGATCTTCTGGACGTGTTTGTTCATCTTGCGGATGGTGGAGTGCAAGATCTCCCAGATGTAGAACCTGAACTCACAGCAACAGATTTCAGTTTCCAAAAGGCCAAATAGTTGCTCTTATGGAAAACGTATATTTTTTATGATCGTTCTCTTGTTTCGACAAACACGCTACAACATAGAAGAAATACAATGTTTCATCCAACCAGGGACATAAAACAGATCTCAAAGGTATAATACCGAGCACCAGCAAGAAATTCTCCATATGAAAGTGTTTGAGGCCCACCTAGTGAATTCATGGGCCATGTCTTGAGAGAAAAGCCAGTTGGCGACAGCAGCACAGTCCACGATCTGGGTCCGGATCATCTTGTCCACCAGCACGGAGATCATCTGGAACACAGTAGGAGATATAGGCAACTCATGATGTGGCAGGTTCAAGCCTGCGCTGCGTGAGGGCAGGTTAAAGGGCAAGTCCATGTCCACATGAGGGCAGATTAAAGGGTAAGTCCATGTCTACGTGAGGGCAGGTTAAAGGTTATGTCCGGGGGGTCTGTACCTGGGGGTGGTTCCTCCACACCTCGTACACCACCCGGAGGATATGTAGCTTCCCCTCGTCGCTGTCCGTCAGCACCTTCAGGATCTCATGGAACCTGGTGAGTTGGGACCAACATGTTCAGACCACAGCCAGAGTTTCACCGACTCGGGGAGGAAGGGCAAACAGAGGCCCATCACAGCATTGGTTTGGACACCAACACTAATTGCATAACAGATGGTTGTTGTAAAAATTTACCGAGTAGTAAATTGGCTTTACTCACTCTCTATGCAAAGTAACTTACTAATGGTGCGTTTGAGTATTCTCTGCAAATCGACTCCGACCTCGGATGTGACGTCACGTCCACACTTAAAGTGTTTTATTATGTTTCGCGTGTCGATCGGAAAGCTGTTGTCGCGGTAGCATTGGCCGAGTATCAGGCGCTCCAAAATAAGTATGTGCTTCACCTACACAACCTCGAGGAAGAATTCCAGGAAGAGTACACAAGACGCAGAAGGTATGTTCATATTTCAGCATATTTAGTGAAGTGAAAGCATTGGAGTCACGTGATAATTTTGGCATCAAGGAATCCTTGCTAGGTCTCCCCTGAGTATAACCGAGCAGGAAAGTTCGCCATCTGAGTCAAAGGGGCGTGTTTGTGCATGTCGCTAGGCAACGTCCTCGGACCTCCGAGATGGATGGATGATACAACGCACCATTAGTAATGTGACATTATCCTGTCCTTCCTATGCCATACATCTTTGTTGGTATAGCCTTCCCACTGAACATTTGGAGCACTACAGACGTCCTGCTTGGTCTCAGAGCGGCCTCCTGACTGTAGACCTACTTGGCCAGGGCACTGAAGGAGTGGCTGAAGGACTTGGCGGCCAGGTGGAGTAGTGTCTGCAGAAATACCTCCGTCTTCAGAGGGTTGAAGCTCTCCCCCTCGTCTGGAACACCACCCAGTGAGAGAGACAGTAGCTCAATAGAGGCTGAACTTGTGAAACATGTTATTCTTCTATGAGAGGTTAACCACGCTCACCGTGGTCTTCCTCCTGGTTTGGTTTGGGCATATCCTTCAGAATAGCCAGGATCTCCTCATTGGATGCCCGGTTCTTGATGGCGTTGCCCACGACGACGGAGGTTTGGTACCCCGGTAACGAAGCTGAAACAACAGTTAGTGAGTCTGTGAGAGCAGACATTGTTCAACACTGTGATTATAACATTTAGTTTACACATGAGGCCAGTTCTGAGTAACAAGTGAAACTCTAGATATTGTGGAAACTGTAGATATTGTCCTGTTAAAGCAAGTCCAATCACTTTAGTAAAAAGGAAGCAAGACCTCGAAGCTACGAGGGTAAACGGTTACATACGCCAGAGACATCCATCAAAGGTGAGTCATTGAAATGCTCTGCGAGAAGATCTGTTCTATTTGACTGCCGTCAGTCTTTGTACCAAGAAACTGTACAGTGTAGATGTACAGTACAGGTGATTGGTTCAGGGAGCGGATGTTACCTGTAAACCCTTAGCTTAGAATCCATACATGATGAGCATACATAGAGCACCTTTAAGATGTTGTCTTGTGACACTCTTTTAAGCATGGAACCCTTACTCAGAGCACCTTTAAGATGTTGTCTTGTGACCCTCCTTAAAGCTCGGAACCCTTACTCAGAGCACCTTTACGATGTCTTGTGGCCCTCTTTAAAAGCCCAGAACCCTTACTCAGAGCACCTTTAAGATGTCGTCTTGTGACCCTCTTTAAAGCCCAGAACCCTTAAGGCCTCAACATACTTCTAAGTCAACTCGACGGCGTAGCTACGCCGTCACTCCTACGGCGTAGCTGGCCACACACAGACGCGGCCATTTTATACTTCTGCATCGGGTTGCTTTTCATCGCAGTACAATTCACCAATCACAGCCCTTGTGGTCTGCGTAGCCTCGACGCAAAGTTAGGGGTCTGCGGGGCTACAGTGTCGATTTGACGCAGAAGTATAAAACAGGCTTTACTCGGAGGACCTTTAAGGTCTTGTGACCCTCTTTAAAGCCCGGACCCTTAAGGCCAAGTTATGCTTCCGACGCAACGCAACGCAAAGCAAGGGGGTTTACGGACCCTTTACGTCCTTGCAGGACGTCCTTGCAGGCCCCCCTTACGTCCACCGCAAGGGCCTGACGTGCACCTCCCAAAAATCCTAGACGTGCGTCGAGGCCACGCAACGCCAACGCAGCGGCATTGGCTGTGAGTGGTTCGCTATCTACATCCGCTGGAGACCGCTTTTCCGCTTTCCACTCGATAAACAAAAACCTAAGACGAAATAAACCTATTTCATCTTTGTCGCGCCCTTATTTGTAACAAAATGATCTCTTCCTCGGCTTCGATTATTTCGAGCTCCAACGCCAGTCTCTCTGTCTCGGTCTCCATCGTCGTTTACTAGGAGAAAAGCCGGAGGTAAACAAATAGGCTATAACGGGGCCAACGACGATAAACAAGAGTCTCAAAAGTCTCGGTGGGTCGGTCAGCGTTTACCAAAAAACATAACGCCCTCTACCGGTGTGACATTGAATTTCATTTCGACACGTAAACCCCACGCAGAACCATCACGGTCTCTCGACTGCATCCAAGCAATTGCATGGCCATTGCATGGCCATTGCGTGATTCCTTGCGGAAGCATAATCAGGCCTTTACTCAGAACACCTTTAAGATGTCGTCTTGTGACCCTCTTTATAGCCCAGAACCCTTAAACCCAAATTATGCATCCACCGCAAGGGCCTGACGTGCACCTCCCAAAAATCCTAGACGTGCGTCGAGCCAACGCAACAGTGAACGCAGCGGTATTGGCTGTGATTGGTCCACTAACTACGGTTTGCACTCAATAAAATTTGTCGCGCCCTTATTTGTAACAAAAGTATTTCTTCCTCGGCTTCGATCATTTCGAGCCTCAGCCTCCATCGTTTACTGTCACTAGAAGCCGGAGGTAAACAAATAGGCTATAACGAGGCCAACGACGATATACACAAGTGTCTCAAGAGTCTCGGTGGGTCGGTCAGTCTTTACAAAAAAACATAGCGCCCGTGTGGTATTGAATTGCGTTTCGACATGTAAACCCCACGCAGAACGATCACGGTCTCACGACTGCGTCCAAGCAACTGCTTGGCCATTGCGTGATTCCTTGCGGAAGCATAACCAGGCCTTTACTCAGAGCACCTTTAAGATGTTGCAGGCCATCGATGCGGAGGGCCTTGTTGGTCCTGTGCGGTGTAGTAATAAAGTGAAGCAGAGGGCTAGCCTGCTAGGGCGTGGCCTACCTGCAGACTCCTCCCCATACTTGTAGAAGAAGGACGGTTCCACAGGGATGAGGGCAGCGAAGCCGGCGGGGACGATGTCCACAATCCTCTGGTGGTAGGACAGCCTGGACAACACAAACAAAAGGGCCTTATGAGGATCTCACGGAGCACCACTGCATGCTGTGATTCTTCACTGGTGACAGGATGGTGCACTGGCTAGGGGTCTCTCAACTGAAAAGGTTGCTGGTTTGACACCCAATATCCCCGTGCTACATTGCAGCGTAGTAGGGCAGGATGTATAAGCCCCGTCACAGTGATCTGGTGTGCTACACGGCTTGATGTTAATGTGTAGGAATCAGTGACATGAGAAATCATAAAACCAAGTCATAGAGATCAAAATCCATTGTGGTTCAATGGTCTCCAGAGGCTTACCTCATGCTTTTCTCCAGAACCTCCTTCACAAACTTTGGTTTGGGTTTCTCTGCATCCAGCGTCAAACAGTCCGCCCTGAGGAGGGATGGAGGAGTGACTAGTGATTATATCTGTATGGTAGGGGTGTAATGATTATCCGATACGCATCGGTATTCTTTTATTTAACTTGTAAGATAGGACTACAACGTGGATTTGTGAAGCCTTGTATCGATATAAACATGACATGAACCGGTCATTGTGGTTTAAAAGTAAGGAAGTTCATATCGCAAATGTTTCTGAGTTGCGTTCTCTTCTCGTGTTGTTCTGAAATGCTCAATGCCTTGGCCTGGTGCATCTCAACTTTGATTGGAGAATAATGACAGCCTGTCATTGGTCAGAGATAGCCAATGCAGCCTAGTAGCCAATACAACTATTTAAGACATGCAGAACGCTTTCAATTATTGAACTGCATCGAAATGATTCGTACCGAATCGCTTGTTAGCAACATGTACCTTTTCTTGAATCGTATCCTGACCATGTATCGAAATACGTCTTGTATCGTCTTTTACATGAGATTCACACCCCTACTGTACGGTCCTTTATCTTTGATAAAAGACCGTATTTTATCCAGGCACCTCACAGGCCCCAGTGACAGCCTGAGCCCAAAGCCTCATGCTGTGAGCAGGATTACATCTCAGAAGAACTATCTTACCAGATAGTTTAGGATAGTTTTAACTATCTTAAAGCATATCTTACCAGTCATCCCAGCTCCACCGGAATTGGAAGTTGCTCAAATGGTGCGAAAACCAGTTGATCAGCCTGAAAAAAGGTAGTGAACATGAGTAAGAGTCCCACGCGTCCTCCATGAGCCCATGTGACCCGCACTCACCGGTCGATGCAGGTGGTGTTCATGGTATCCAGCCTCATGTACAGCATCTCAGTGGCCTGGGCCAGCTGGAGGAGGTGGTCAAGGGTGAACGACATGGAGGGACTAACCCTGGCGTTACAACACAGAGCTCTGTGACTGACGTGCATGTTTGACAGACAGACAGATAGAGAGACTGACAGAGTGACAGACAGGCAGACAGAGAGAGAGACCCGGGGGGGGCAGAGGATACCACTTGGGGCAGGGAGCCGGGCTGCAGCTTGCAGAGCTCGATGAGCAGCGTGGTGTACATGACGTCTATGTGGGGGGGGCAGGGCAGCTGGAACAGCTCCCCGAAGATCACCTGAGGGCACGGGGGGAGCATATTATTATCCTTACTGTACAGTTTGTATACTCAAAGCTCTCGTGTGGACTCATTAAAGACTAAATATGTTGATATGTTAGTGTCTGTAACCATTGTCATGGAGAGCGCTGTACCTCAACGATGTGGTAGTTGAGGGGGATCTGGTTTTTACCAGGGTAGCTGAGTAACTGGGCCGCACTGAGGGAGCAGAAGAAGGGTGACTTACATTGACCAATCGCCATGCAGTGTCCACCATGCTTATGTTTGATTAGATCAGACCCAACCCGTAGCGGTCCTTAAACATTTATATCCAATGTCAATGAGCCCCAAACAAAAGTAAGGGTTCGGCACACTACAGTCTTGTCTGACCAGTGTTAGAGTAAGGGTAGGGTTAAAGGTTAGGGTAGGGTAAGGTTATGTTAATGTATACATCATTTTACATTTTAAATTGGCACTTAATGCATATTTGAACCACCCTAGTGTTTTTCTATGTTTCTCCTAAAATATGCTGTATACCATATGAAATGTGTTATAGAAATAAAATGTACTTGACTTGACTTAAGGTTAAGGGTAAGGGTAAGGGTTAGGGTTAGGGCCCACCATGACTTCCTCTCCCTCCAGTGTGTTCTGATGATGCTGTGAAGGTTCTCCTCGATCACAAAGCGCTCCACTGAGTGGCTGCCCGGCATCACGGGGCCCTGGACACAGCAGGGGGTCGTAGATGGGACAGAAGGACAGTGGGTCAGTATGCTGCGTTTAGATTCTAGAAAGGTAGTTCAACGGTGCAACGGTAAATGAGATCTTGCCATCCTCTGTTATGCTGGTCCTTAATTGAGGAGATCACCTGTGAGCTTGTCGTGCAAATGAAATAAGCAATGCGGATGAGTGACGAAAATACACAGTATTAAAGGTCCACTATGCAACTTTGGCCATTTCTTCGCTGTTTTCTGGGTTTGTGCCGCATTTTTTTGCCGCAAACTCGTTGACAACGCTCCCCGCCCACCTCAACGCTTGCCATTAGCATTTGTTTTCAACGAAGCCAGATCGACTGATCCATGATGAATACAACAATCCCCTCGCTACTCGCTGTTTATAGCTCACCGGCTCCATGTTTGGCGGTGTGTACTGCCTAATGCCGTAAAGCATCCCTTTCTCCGCCCAGAAGGGATAGGGGGAGTCGAAACAGCCACCAATCGACCCATAAAGTGTTATAGAACCATCACA
Organism: Enchelyopus cimbrius; assembly: GCA_027122795.1. NCBI lineage: Eukaryota > Metazoa > Chordata > Actinopteri > Gadiformes > Gaidropsaridae > Enchelyopus > Enchelyopus cimbrius. Next base: position 1,141,166 of record JAOPJJ010000002.1, read on the forward strand.
ACCACTCTTAACTTTTAAAATTACAGTAAATTAAGCTAAAAAGTTGCCTAGTTCCTCTTTAAAGGGAGAGTTTAGGGCTACACGATGTATTGAAAAAATATTGTTATTGGGGTATCAACGCTTGCGATAGACCACAAAGATTACTTAAACTGCAATATGTAGTCTACGCGCCGTGCATGCACACTCCGGGAATCAGGGAGACTCCCGGAACTTCCAGGAGACTTGGGATGTCTGTATTACTATCATAAGGGATTCAAAGAGTATCTGTGGATACCTATTGTTATTGCCCTGGATGGGTATTATTCTAGTTCTGAATTTTGATGGCCTATATCTCCGGAACGCATGGGTGAAAAGTTTTCAAATTGGGGGGGGGAGATCAGTAGTCAGCCCGGAGACTTAGATTATATTAGCGTCTTTCGACGATTGGCCTGTAGGGGGCGCTGTAACATCCGGTCAACTTTCAAACATCAGCCCCGCTCCCCTGATTGACGAACATTTCTGAAATTTGGTGTATGTGCCTTATTTTGCATGCTGAACATTTTACGCTGGAATAATTTTTCTGTGAAGTTTATGAAAACAAACTTCTCATAAACCACAAAACATTAGGTGCCACAATTTGGCACACGTGCTCTATGGACAACAGTGATTAAAATTTGTGTCTCCCATTTTTTAAAAATACAAAATGGCCGACATATAAGGAAGTGAAACAAATGCAAAATTCAATCATTCACAATCGCTTTTCAGAATGAGCCACAGCTATGAAACTTATATTGAGTGTAGTTGCATGGTCTCTAAATGAGTGTGCAATGTTGAGGAAATTCGTTAAAAAAAAAAAAAGAATTGGCAGGGTCAATTTTAAGTTATGCTAAGCTAACTGCTTATTCACAAAAACGACCACAAGTCCGCTTAGGAAGGTGCTGCGAGCTTGAAAGTTGCCACACACATAGAGGTTCCCTCCTTCAACGACTATGCAACGTTTTGTGGCAATCGCTCATTCCATGATGTCAGTCTCAATTAAAGTATTTGCTTCTGAAGCAATTACTCTTAATTCTAAAGCATAATACACCACCACACCACTAGATGGTGCCAAAATCCCCATAAATGTCCTCTGCTATTAATAGGGTGTCTGCCTTAATGAGTGTGTGCCTCTGTGTGTCTGTGTTTGCCTCTGCTTGTCTGTGTGTTCCATGTATGCGTCAGCCTGTGTGTGCATGTGTTCTCTGTGTGTGTGTGTGTGTGTGTGTGTGTGTGTAGCACTTTTACTGCTTTGCGTGTGGTAGGTGGTAAGTGTTGTAGGGGGTGCGAGGGGCACTAGCTGTCTGCCTTTATGAATGTGTGCCTGTATGTGTCTGTGTTTGTCTATGCTTGTCTGTGTGTTCCTGTGTGTGTGTGTGTGTGTGTGTGTAAGCCTGTGTGTGCATGTGTGTGTCTATGCTGTGTGTGTGTGCGTTCACCTGCCTGGGTGTGTGTGTGTGTGTCTGTGTGCGTGTGTGTGTGTACACACCTGTGTGTGTGTTTGGGCGATGCATTTAGTGGGCAGTTTGTGTGGTGGGCGGTACCTGAGGTAGGCGGTACCTGAGGTAGGCGGTGCATGGACTGTGAACACCTATTTTCTTCAGAAAATGCACATGTCCGACATGCCTAGTTTTATGTTGTTTTAATGTCATCATTTACGCAACCTTAACCCACCAGACCCCTAGCAGAATTAATTGAATAAGTTATGTTTTTGCTTGAATACACATAGGGCATTCTCAGTTCATAGCCCTACATTCACATCAAGCCATAGATTGATCTGAATGTATGGCTATACATTCGATCAATAAAAGATGCTTATACCATAAAAGACGCTACTTTTTTCCCACGCATCTAGGCAGCCGACTGGCTGCCACCAATGTGTAGCACCCAAGTCGGTGCTACACATTGGTGGTGGATAATGAGATCCCCCCCTTCACTGTAAAGCGTCTTTGAGTGTCAAGAAAAGCGGTATATAAATTCATTATTATTTGATTAATTTGATTATGGATATATTGCTAATAATATGCAATTTATATTGATTGCACTAGACTAGACCAATTACATTTTAGTTTATATGCGCGCTGATCCTGAGTTTGCTATTTTGCGATATAGTTTGTGCGCGCGCAGCTGTGACTTTTTTAAAAGGAGACAGAGGTAGAGTGGTCTGTACCCCTCGCCCGCCCATTTTTCTGATAACGGTAGTCATCTTGTCATCCTCATCATGACAAAGACACGCAGAAATGCATACGATGCAGACTTCAAGTTGAAGGCGATCGATCTTGCTGTGGGTAAAGGCAATAGAGCTGCTGTGCGGGAGCTCGGCACGTTAAAGACACGGTTTATTTATGTTCAGTTTACGGTATTTAAAAAATTCAGCGGGTGCAGATTATTTTTCATAAACACCTGCGGCTTATATACATATATACTTTTTTATTTTTTATTCAGTGGATGTAGCTTATATTCAGGTGTGCTTAATAGTCCGGAAATTACGGTAAGTCAAAAAGAGCTGAAGAGCAAAAAGATGGAGAGGTTTTGGTAAAACGCGATTCAAACCAACGCAGAAAGTGCGATATGAACGTGCTAAGACCCAAACGGGTGGATATCTGGACTAAATCTCTGGATGGAGCTCTACTGAAAGCTTAGGATGAACAGAATTCAAGGAAGCTTCACCCTGGCATCTCACTGCCACCTGAGGGCCATATAGGCTGTTCAGTGGGAGAACTGAAGGCAACCGAGATGCAGGAGAGCAGATGGTTCTAGCAGCAGGGTCTACCTCTGGGGCATCCGTGTAGTCGAACATGCGGAACACCACCCTGGGCATGGGGTACTGGGCGTCTGCCATGTGTCCCGGGGGGGTGAAGGGGGGCAAGTTGTGCTGCAGCGCCTCACACAGCACACTGTCGAAGGCGATGTAGGGCCGCAGGATGTGACGCTCCTGCCAGCGGTCCTTCTTCAGCTTCTGGATCTGGGCCCACAGACAGTCCAGGTACTGCAAGAACCAGGATCAAACTTAAGGGCGTGTTCAGACCTAGCAGTTGTTATTTTCCGCCAGCGCTCGTTTTACTTTATGTCATGTTCTTATGAAGCACAGCATTTTTGGAAAAAGCCCTGTGTTTTTTAAATGCCTCTCTCTGCTTTAGACTGAACATTTGTTCAGCCTAAAGTAACTTCGGTTGCTTGGTAAGTGTAAACAAAGTTTACGGAAGATTACGGAAATAAAATACCACTTTTCCATCAGAAAAATCATCAGAACCGTTATTCAGGGTTCCTACAGGTTTCCTCAAGTCAAATTCAAGTCTTTTTAAGACCCTTTTAAGACCATTTATATAAAAACGTAATACCTA
>JAOPJJ010000002.1:1144624-1154626 GCA_027122795.1 Enchelyopus cimbrius
GTCTTTTTAAGGTATTATTTCCAAATTCATAAATTCAATGCTTTTAAGACTTTTTAAGACCCCGCGGGAACCCTGGTTATTACCAACCCATAGACAGTAAAAGCCAAAACCTTTCTGAGGGTACGAATAGACACTTCTTAGAAAAAACGCTCTCGGCGCTTTTTTGATAGAAAAAATTGTCATCTCAACTTTTCCCCATCACAAAAAATGATAGGTCTGAACACATATTCATTATTAGCAAATGAATGTGTGTGGAGTGTACAGATTGTGAAGGGAACTGTCTGGTTGTCAAGGGAACAGTCCTCCTGACAAGGGGAGAACATTGGAGGTGCGGTGGGTAATAACATGGTGTGGAGATGGTGGAGGGGAGGTGGGTAATAACATGGTGTGGAGATGGTGGAGGGGAGGTGGGTAATAACATGGTGTGGAGATGGTGGAGGGGAGGTGGGTAATAACATGGCATGGGGAAGGTGGAGGTGTGGTGGGTAATAACATGGTGTGGGGAAGGTGGAGGTGTGGAGGGTTATAACATGGTGTGGAGAAGGTGGAGGTGCGGAGGGTTATAACATGGTGCGGAGAAGGTGGAGGTGCGGCGAGTACCTCCTCCTGGGGGTGGGGCTTCTCGGCCGTCCACACCTGCAGCATGGGGAGATGGGTCTTCGACCGTCTCCTGCAGAGGAAACACAACCGCTAGGCCTTGACAACACATGTGGGACGATATTTGTATTCACTGATCATCTAAGCTTATGTCATCTCCAGGGCTGAAATGTTTCATCTTCTGCATTCATTACTCATTCATGATAAAGTGCAGGAGCCTACTTGAGGTATCCTTCGATCTGGCTCAGCAGGCGGTCCATCTCCACGTCTTTCTTCTCATACAGCTCCTTCCCAACCCAGGGCAGGCAGGACAGAACCACGTGCACGAACCAGTCAGAACGCACCTGGGAAAACCAAGGGTCCCACGTATCTTTTATTTTGAAAGTGGTGCGGCGCCAGAAAGCTCTAGGAGCGGCGTCAGAAAACTGGACATTCTGAGCAGCCAGAGAAGACTTGGGAACGCAGACAAAGGATGTGGTGCTGCTGGTCTACCTGGGGGACGTCCTCTTCCTGCGTCACGCTGATGAAGTTCTCAAACATGGCCACCATGGAGGGAGCGGCGATCACGTGACAGTTCACCAGGTCAGACAGAAAACGAACCTGAGAAAGTTACATTTTTACTTCTTTGCAAACAGTTTGTTCCAAAGCTACTTGAAAGTTATGTGGAGAACAATCATTCAGGGAAACATGAAAGTGTCCAATCGAGTAGCTACAAATTATGAATACAAGCACTAAAGTTAACACACACATACATTAGTATTTTGTTGACCTCTGTTGTCTTTTTAAATACATGAAGGAGCAGGACCGGTTTAGGGTATGTTAGTAGAAGAACGGCAACAGGTTGAGATGGTCTACAGGAATGAGAGGACAACCCTGACCACTGCAGATGCTGCCCTTCCAATGCAAGGTGTCACATGATCGAATACATTGCGCCATATACTGCAATTATTTGAGGGGAACCCAGTGATTCGAGCTGTACGTCACACACAACTGACCAGGTATAGTGCTTCATTGTACAAATTGTTTTTTAGCGTCTCCTTGAGTTGTCTGATCATGGCCTCCACAAACTCGCCGCCAAAGTTGTAGTTCCTGGCGTTAAGGAGGCCTACTAGGGTAGTATACACCGACAGCTTCTCAGGGACAGTTCTAGCCCTGAAACAAATCAGCACAAATCCAATAGGAGGAGGACACATTAGTAAAAAAGGTGTGAGATAACTGATGAGATGACTAGTAATGACATGTTGTCATTGCACTTGTAAAAAGAGATTACACAGGAACGTACACAGCACACAAGATGCGCAGGATCTTGTTCTTGTAGTTAGGGAGGTCTGCTTCCAGGACCCCTGCCAGCCCCTCCAAGTTGCTCTCCAGGGAGGAGGTGCTCTGTAGGGGGAGGGGACAGGACATAAGAGATGGCAACACACTGGAGTGGGTGGCTTTACATTGTCTGAACACCACATTTCTCTGAGTTTGCTGCTAGTAAAATCTACCTTCGTGGTTGAGTCGTGTATGTGTATGTGAAGTCAGACTACGACCAGCCGGCAGGATAATGGGCCTATATTCAGAGCGCTGTCAAAGAACGTATAACGCGTTTGATCTTACAGTGCTGGGTCCCATTTCTATGGAAGCAAATTGGTTCAATGCCTGTAACCTTCATTCATTCATGCATTCCTTATGGTCGGGTTAGAAAAAAACTAGGGGCGGGACTTGAACGCGTTAATTAAGATTAATTAATTACACAAACATTTACCGCATTTTAATTGCACTTATTTTTGTTCCGCGGAACGTTTCTCACTGGATGAGTTTCAGGCGGACCGATTATACTGGAGCACCAACTAGAGTTAATGAGTTCAGACAACAACAAACCACATGAACATGAACGAAATAGCTGATGAGACCGCTTTGGTTGGCCCGTGGATGGGAAATGTTGGGAAATGAGCTGCAACTGCCTGCAACGTGTCATCGTCATTTGGTAAAAACGGCTGAAGGCGAAACGGAGCAGCTAGAGCTAGTGAAAAAGACCAGTGTAGCCATAATTTGGACTTGGTTCGGATATAAGCCGAGTGTGTAGGGCAACAGTTCTAGCTAAGAGCAGTAACACAACCAATCTGTTCTACCACCTCAAAACTACACATGCCATTGAATATCCAGACATCTCAAGTCTCCCGAAAGTTCCGTAAGTCTCTCGCATATAAATAGCGTCTCCTTGATGCCTGCAAATCATGCACAATCTCCTGGAAACCTGAGCAAGCCAGCGAGAAAGAGTATGCGCACCATACTGCGTTTGCGCTACGCTTGTGCATGTAGCGCACACAAGAAGGGACTTGGTAGAGAGAGGCGTGCGAGTGTGTACACTGCTCGCAATATGCCCTGTGATTGGCCGCTCTTACCGTCAGTTGAGCAATGAGTCGCGGTCTAACTAAGCATCCCATCAGATTGTGTCTGTTCTTCTTTTAGTAATCTGCAACATTATGTTTACAGTTTACCGTGTGCTTACAGTTTTGCACAGAATGTTGTATGTCTACATAATATTTTTCTTTCTTTTTGAAATACATTTAGCAGTTTGTCTTTATAGGGTCTTTCTAACATGTTATGTAATGGTTCTATTATCATTTATATATATCGTGATATGGATCGTTATCGCAAGAGGCTCCAATTTATATCGCAATATGGATTTTAGGCCATATCGCCCATCCCTAGTATCACCTCAATGCAAAACATATAGCAGCTAGGGTGGACGCTAGTGTGGTAGCTAGCGTGGACGTTTGCCTGACTCAGAGTACAAGGACCCAAAGTATTATAGTTTACAGAAGGTCTACCTACCTATAGGCTACCTGAATTTCGGAAATGTACTATATTTATAAATATGCTATTGCTACACTTAATGGCAAAAATTGCACTGGTCTGTTGGACTTGAACAAAAATCAACAATATTTTTGTTGCTCAAGCATTCAAGCATTCAGTCATTATTCAATGGTATACAAAAAAGTAATGTTAAAAAATTACTTCTCACTGTTCTCAGGTCAAATATTAAAATGCGATTAATTTCTATTAATTCATTACAAAGCCTCTAATTAATTAGATTTTTGTTTACTTGATTCCCGGCCCTAGAAAAAAACATAAATACATACTTTTTTTCCCAGACATTGATTTCGATCTCATTGAAATGTCACTAAACGTACCTTCTCTCCCACGCGACATATCAACGATTCGAGGCGATCTTCGATCTCAGTGGGCTCCGAAGTTCTCCTCCTCTTGTGGGCCTGGCCTCCTATTTGAAAGGATTCAGAGTTTGGTGATGAGGACCAGGAATATATGTTTTAATGAGTGGTCCCCTGACATTAACTTAACTTTCCAAAAAATTACTTGTGTAGACGCAAGGGCAAAACCGCCAGCATGATAACCTCTTGGTTGCAACTCTCTCCCATGGTACACCTTTTTCCATTAAATATGTCTTATCTGATGAGAGGTATATTTCAGAGGTATATTTCATTTATTTGAAACCGTCCAACTCGCGAATGCACTTCAGAAGCATTCAATGTTAGAGGCGTTCTAAAGAGACGCTTCACAGACACAGACTTACAAACATCAAGTTGCTCACATGGCAAACGTGTATTTTTCTGGAAACAAAGACTGGCCAAACAAAGTGCTGTCCCTTGAGGGTCAGTGTTGGTGAATTGATCACCAGTTCATGTATTAAGCTGACGATTTAGTCCAAAGCGACTCAGGACAATCAAACTCCAGTGGGTGTGGCTTTTCCCCAAACTAATGAATGTCAGTGAAACTATGGGAAAGCCAAAACTGTAGCGTCATGTGATCAACATCATATAAGCTTTGATGTGGCTTCACATGTGTTGCCTTCACATTGTAATATTCTACATTAGTCCGAAAGGCAAAACATTCTCCACTCTCCTCATAACCTAACCCTACTCACTCAATAGGGACCCTAAACCTAACACTAACCCTTGTTAGGGACCCTAGCCGTAACCCTTGTCATGGACCCTAACCCTCACACGTTAGGGACCCTAAACCTCACTCGTTAGGGACTCTAACCCTAGTTAGGGACCCTAACCCTCACTCGTTAGGGACCCTAACCCTTGGTAGGGATCCTAAACCTCGTTAGGGATCCTAACCCTCGTCAGGGACCCTAACCCCGAGGTTAAGCACAGCGCTCAGCTAGCGGCTAGGCTAAGTCACTGGAGCTGCAGAACGCTGTCATTTAAGTATAAGAGCACAACGGAAAGCAATGTAATAAACCCCGCATGTGCGTAGTAAATGTGGCGTTCTGAAACACCCCCGGTATATGAAGAGGTCTTTAACAGTTTAGGGTTAAAACTAATGTTGCATAGCACACATGTACTACAGCACAACCAGTCAACGTTTAGCGTCGCACGCTAGCTAGCCAGATATCCTAGCATCAAACCTCTACTCACCGTCGCTCTCCTCGCTGTGTCGTCTCCTGGACATTCTCCTAACGCCGGTAAACTCACAGATGTTGACCGACCGACTTGAGCAAAAGGGAATATCTAACCAAATGCGTCACCAACTTATAAAGCTTCTAGATGATTCAGTCGCCGCTACAGAAAATAATAGCGGTCAGATATAAGTGACGCACATCCGGCGCAGCGTGACATCACTGTCCGCCAACGTTTGTCTTCCGATGGTCCTGCTTTGATTAAACTCGTCTAGTACACATCCATACTTTATTCTCCGACCCTGCATATCTGTCTGTAGATAGGTATTGTTATTAATCAACTCAAATATACTTCCGAAACAAGTTTACATAAGCTAACAATAACCACGCATTATTAGTAGTGTATTTAACGTCCAATAGTGTTTTAGAAGAAGACTGCCTGATAGAAAAGTGTCAGATGGCTCCGGATGATTTTCTATTGGACTTGGATTTGGAGACATTCACACGGAATGAATCTAAACTAGAGAAACCACAACTGTCCACAACAGTAAGAAAGTGGCAAACCTTCTGCAGAAGACGAGTGAGTAAACACAACGCTCAGTTATAAGATACACCATTTAAGAAGATCCCTTCATTTCAGATTTTGCCTTTCTGCAGGCATTTTCGTCCTATGTGGGTTCCAAACGCAATCTCAGTGGTGGGGATTCAACCTCAACCCTGATGTGGCAGTGTTGTGATCAGGCCTTTGGGGAGCCCTCCTCAATACACCAGCATGTGGCCAGGATGCATAAAGCTGAGGTTCAACAGCTCACAGAGGTCACATTTCAGCGTTTGTTGAGCCAGTTGGAAGATAAGACATGTAAAGGCAATAAAGAACCTGTGGACATTTCTTCATGGCTGCCCGACACTTCCCACCAAACAGAGGAACAGCTTCAAAAGTAACCATTGTGTCCACGTTTTTTATATTGGTATTAGCAAACGTTATTAGTGTATGTATTACTACTTTGTTATAAGAGTTGTACTTTCACTGAATCCTTCTGTTCTCAGTGGCCCAGGTAAAGTCCTCCTCTACTACCATTACTTTCGGCTGGATGACCCCCACACTATCTGTGCCTGGCAGAAGGCTCTGTGTGAGAAGCTTCATTTAACTGGCAAGGTAAACCCATCCTTACTCCTGCACCATGCCCATGGCTTTCAATGAAGGCTCCTACCAAATCTCTCAAGTCATCAGGCCTCGTTGAGTTTTCTGACTCTGGTCCATTCTTCTGGAACAGTCTAGCACCCTATTTGAAAGATGCATACACTTTTTTTGCCTTTGATCGAGCTTTCTAGTAATCAAATCCTTTTTTTTTGGTTTATATATATCCCTGCAGTGCATCTCTGTAATTCACACTGGTTTTTTTCCAGGTTAAGCTTGCAAACATTGCATTAGAGTTGAGCACAAAAAGGCCTGAATTAAGTCAACCTTATTCTTATGTGTCGAAGTAAGGTCTGTGTATATTATCTGACAGTGAAGGATATTTCTTTCTCAGGTCCGCGTGGCGACAGAAGGCATTAACGGCACAATTGGTGGGACGGTGCTTGCGACTGATATCTACGTTAAGACCATGCGGTCCCACATGCTCTTCAACAGTATGGAAGAGGAAGACTTTAAAGTGAGATGACTGCATCACAGCTCATAATGTCCATAACATTATATACGTAATGCAAAGACGAATAGGTAATCATTTCAAGACCCCTGATCGATGTTGGATCAATCAATTGTTGGTGGTCGATCAATGGTCAGCATGAATATAGTCACTATATAAACTACAATTCATCTTAATCTTTAGAGTTCATTTCCAGAAAGCTGTGGAAATATATAAGTATCAGTGCTGAGAGGACTCTAGTGTTCACTACCAGTAGTGTTGTGTGTCAATGTTTATTCATATTATTAGCAAATGCATCATGAAAAGTTCTGTATTATATGGGCGATCAACCGTGTATGTGTGCGTTTGTGTGTGTGCTTCCCAGTCTAGCGATGGGGGAGCAGAGTGTTTCTCAGGCCTGAAGGTCGGGGTATATGAGGAGATAGTTCCAATGGGAGTCAGCCCTGATGTCATCTCCTACCAGCTGGCAGGTAGCCTTCACCTATTACCAATGTCACTGGAAACAATCCTAGTGTAAAAATTGTCGTTGCAACAATGTTTCAGGAACGGTGTGTTCCTTAAAGGAACACGCCACCGTTTTTCCATTCTGAACTACGTTCCTCCCTGATCTTAGACGAGTTGATATATACCTCTCTTGCTTTCGTGCGTGCACTCAATCGCTCTGGTGCATAGTGCTACATAGTACTACTGCTAGCATTTAGCTTGGCCCATTACATTCCTACGGATCCAAACGGGGGTGAAGTTAGAAGCGACAAAGAACTTCCACGTTTTCCCTATTTAAATACGGTTACGTGTGTAGTTACACGACCCAAGTATGGTTACTCAAAATGAAACATGCCGGTTTTCTAAGCAGATAAAAAGGATAACTATAATGTATGGCGGAATAACACCTGGGAGCACTTTGAGCACTTCGATGTCAGCGCAGTAATATCAGGTAGTGCAGGCGACGGCGTGCAGATCACGTTGGTTCTATTGACGGAAGTAAGTGGGGGAGGTGGAGGCTTTTTAGGAGTGATGATATTACTGTGCCGACGTCAAAGTGCTCCCAGGTGTTATGCCAACACGATTGAGTGCACGCACGAAGGCGAGAGAGGTATGTATCAATTCGTCTAAGATCAGGGAAGAACATAGTTCAGTATGGAAAAACTGTGTTGTTCCTTTAAGCCTCTGCAACTTAGTAGGGGGGAGTCTTTGAGAATTACAAGAATCTTGATAACTTTCGACTGTAGCTGGGTTTCCAGCCATGTGACACAAACAAGGGGAGCTGGTTGGCTGGGTGTCAGAGTGGGCGGGTTTCGGAGGCGTTAATAAAGAGATTCTTGTAAACAGAGTGAGATATACCAGGCCAGGAAATGTATCTGTAGAATCAGCAAGGGATTTTATTGACATCATCATTTCAATTACTTTCCATCAGTATTATCCAGTTTATATTATGCTACAAGCTAGTTAAATTGTGACACATTGCGACCTCAAGGTTTTAAAATTGTTTGTATTGTTTGTCTAATGTCTATTCATTTGTACAAAACAAGCAGCTCTGATATGCGTTTCAATAAGGTGTCTCTGAAGAGATTTTCTTTGTGACTGTCAGGAACTCACCTGAATCCTGAGGAGTTCCACCAGGAGGTAGAATCTCTCGAGTCTAAAGAAACCTCCTCCCAGGACACTCTCCTCCTCGACTGTCGAAACTTCTATGAGAGTAAAATCGTACGTAACGTCGATGCTCCTTATCCAAAATGTTTTTGTGTCAACCAGATCCGGTGTGAGCAACATCCACAATAGACGATCGACAACTTTGACCTCCAACTGCACTCAACTGTGTTATAAGTGTATTTTGTTTTAATGAGTGGTAATGTCTGTATATGAATGTATCTCTTTGAACTTCCTTCTTATCCCAGGGTCGCTTCAGTCATTGCCTGGCTCCTAACATCCGGAAGTTCAGCTACTTCCCGGATTACATTGACCAGAACCTGGACCTGTTCCGGGACAAGAAGGTCCTGATGTACTGCACCGGAGGGATCCGCTGTGAGAGGGCCTCCGCGTATCTCCTCTCCAAGGTTCATATGCTCCCATTTAAAAGTCACCCAATGCAAGGAAATGGAAATTTAGATGGACCTACCCAAATGAGTACTAGATGGTAGGTTCCTCTGAACATCGGTGAGGAAGGAGGACACACTCAGTCAGTGGGATGTCACCAGAGGGAAGATATGCAGATGGCTTGCCTTGTAGTAATGACAATATCACTCAGGTAAAATAGAGGCCTGTTGCCTCCTATGTATTATTTTTTATTTTGTAACTTTTGACGAGTGTTCTTCCTGAGCTATGGCGAGATGGCCAGCAGGCGTCTGGTTGATGGTCCTGCTGTGTGTTCAGGACGTGTGTAAACAGGTGTACCAGCTAAAGGGAGGCATCCACAAGTACCTGGAGCGCTTCCCGGAGGGATTCTACCGGGGAAAGCTGTTTGTCTTCGATGAGCGCTACAGTATTTCCTCCAACGCAGACATCCTCTCAGGTCAGTGATGACAGAAATCAGTACTGAGAATCCTACAGGGTTTAAAGAATCAAGGAAAATATTCCAAATGTTACAAATGGCAGCTGTCGGATTAAATCAACATATCCCGAACTCCAAGTCTGAAAGAAAAGATTAGTTGTACTTTATGAATCCATTCCCGGACTTGAAAATTTGAATAAGTACAGTATATACAGTAAATCTCTGGGCACCTTGTGGATGGCCTTCTATAAATATCTTGAATTGATTTATATAGATCTTAAATATATATCTTTTTTCTTTAGCTTCAACTATGTATAACCATGTGCTAGTCAATGTCCAGATTTGAAGCCGTCTTTTTCCATATAGCAGGGCTTTAAGACAACTTTGTGACATCACTCCCTTCCCCTGCCATGCTTCTGGCATGGTCCAGAGTGCAGGTACTGCAGCGCTCCATGGGACCAGTATGAGCTGTGTACCACCCGTCTCTGCTGCCAGCTGGTCCTGTCTTGCCCAGCTTGCAGGGGTGCAGGGAGGACCGCCTGCTGCTACCCCTGCCAGACCAAGGGCCCAGGACATGGGCAGGAGTCATGTGCAACAGGTCCTGCCCAGCTCAAGGAGGAATGTGAGTGCACGGAAGGACGGCCAAGAATCCCACATGACACACTGTGAGGAAGATGTCATCACAGAGGTTTATACATGGCTTGGATTGGAGACATTAACTGAAACAGCTTGGTTTCTCCTATGATTGCATAATCATGTTGTATTTAATTTGGTCACGTGCAATAAACCCTTTTATTTAATTTCTGAAACTACAAAATTGTCTCTGGATTATTGCATAATAAAGATGGACCCCC